>JAKVIS010005290.1:0-12315 GCA_033119425.1 Bufotes viridis | reverse complement strand
ATTGTGTGGAAATGGAATATATGTAAATAGATGATTGAGGCTTGATGCTTAATTTCACCTATGATACACACAGGTAAATTGCTTCCCACACTTGAGTATTGCTGCAGTAATCACGTATATATGCTACTTAATTAAATTGAACCCCACCAAAAAAGGACCTCTGTTAAAATGGGGGACAAAAAAATGAAACTATTTGCAAGTACATGCTTTTGAGCATGTACCTACAGCTCTGCAGGATGTGCACTTCTGATAGCAGGCACAGTCAGCCTCAGCTCCTGTCTTCTCTCCCCCTGTCTGTCCAGCTGCCCTGGTTCTCCCTCTTCTATACAACACACACAATTCTTCTTTGGAATACTAACCTCCTTTACTCTCCCTGGCTATAAGCTTGATTGATTTCTGACTGTCCCTGATTGATTTTTCACTGTCCCTGACTCCTTAAGGTCGCTGGCAGATACCAGCCACCCTAATTCTTCAGACCAGCACAGAATGCTGTTCTGCTTTTTCTGCCCTGGCAGGCTCACCCAGGCTGTCTGTCAGCTGGGGGAACCAATCAGGAAAGCCACCCAATTCCTCTCAGGGTCATGTAGACCCATTCTTCTTTTCCCTAGTGCTTTTTCCCGCTATAAATGAGCACTAAAAAGGCGCTATTTTAGTGGATTCGTACGAAACGAAACTGAAAATATTCGGGTTCGTCTGTCATTCGAAAAATAGCAATGTTGGAACCGAACCGGGTTCATATTCATATTAGGAAATTAATCTGCACAGAATTTTGGACCTGTTTAGGTGAAACAAATACTTTTGCACAACCTCTGCCTACAGAAGCTCCAAAAAATACGCATGTACAGAGCCAGTAGTTTACAGATCTCGAATATAAAAAAACAGAACTTGGTTTGTAAAACGAGAAGTTAGACACTTTCTATATTATAGATATAAAACAGATACTAAAACAAGATCCACATGTGGAAACAGAAAGTGACCTCATGACACATGAAAAATAGCACAGAGGATTCTACCCTGCAAGCCATGCTGTATGTAGTATTACTGTTCTTTGGCCCCATTCACACCACCGTATTTTTGGTCCACATCCATTCCACGTTTTTCTGCGGATAGGATGCAGACCTATTCATTTCAAGGTGGCCGCAAAAATGTAGTCAGCACACTGTGTGCTGTCCACATCTGTATGTCCATTCCACAGTACCACATTTTGTGGACCAGAATAGGCGTCCACACGCAGTCCAATTCTATGGGTTTAGAGAGAAAATGGTGGTAGGGGCAATTCATGAGTAAACGTTGGAGGGGCATTCAAAGCTTGTTATGAGGCCTTGCACTTCTTACGTTACATCCTTGGACTCCAGGACAGGTTTTGACCAGCATGTAGCAGCGGATGGGGCTGGACACCATAGCAGCTACATGGCCTACCTGTAGGACCTTGACCACAGCTAATTCAACTCTTCTCATTTCTTGGTCACATGTGTACTCCTCAGTAAGTTGTGTCAGTGATGACAGAAGTCGTGCGGTTAATTATTTGCCACAGGCTAGTAAGAGTACAACTGACTAGACTAATGGGTCACCCATGTGTGCACCCTCCCGACGGGTCTATCACTCCCACGTGCGGCACACCTATTTGCTCAGGAATCTTCCCTACTGGAAGGGTACTAGGTTTATGCAGTTATAAAACCTGACACTCCTCACGCACGTTGGTATGCTCGTGTACGGAGTACGCAGCTCTTCCTTTTTACCCTATATGGCCATAAGGAAGGAATAAATTAGGTGAACAAAATATCTTATTTCTGCTAAAATATAGCCCTTGGGGCAAAAGTCAATCTAAGATAAAACTGGAAAAAAACAGACCAAAAGTCAAAAAGTCATGTCAGTAATACTAGAGAGCAATGCCCACGAAACGGTGTTACAAGAGCACACCACATGTCCCATACACTTATGTGGCAGTTTTTACTCAAAGTGCAGGGTAGGGGGCTGTCAATATTTTTGATCTCATGACTGGTACTTTTATTTTTGCCTTTTAAGGTGAATTCTATTAATTTTAATTGTGTGACCAACAAATTCACTGATAAACAAGGTACAATGCCACGTAGGGGCTAGCTCAGCTGAGTGTAATGATACCCTACACTTAGTGATCCGTTACTTCGTTCTGGACAAAACCACTTTTAATCCATATGCAGATGGGCAAGTAAGTGCACTGAGGGCGGGCCCCAGCCTCTCTGTGCACCCTTACTCCTACTGCTTCCTCTCGCAGCCACTCCTTCTCCTTCCTGATTGATAGGGGCAGGCGAGATGTCTATGCAGGAACCATATTCCCCTGCTGTTACCCCGGCAATAGTGTTGGACTGGGGTGCCTAGGGCCCACCAGTGGAAATTATTCTAGGGGCCCACCCTACAGCTACCAAAAAGAATTATTACTTGTTCATTTTTCGGGCTCATGCACATGAATATTTGCAGTTTAGCACACAATACAGTGTGCAAAACAGAGCAGTATTGTGCACTGCATTATATCATCTTGTTTCCCGTTAACCACTTTAGGACCGCCGCACGCAGATACGCGTGATCTCGGCGGTCCTTCTGATCCTCCTTGACGGCGGGCACGTCATCTCGCGAAGACGAGATTTGCTGTGAATGCTGCGCACGCAGCGTTCACAGCGGCTGAAAGATCGGAGGTTATGCTGCAGCCTGCCAGCGATGATCAGTCGCTGGCAGGCTGTAGATGTGAAATACATCGCATCAAAGAGGTATATCAGACACTGTTCTGTTAACAGCGTCTGATATACCTGCCTACCTGGTCCTCTGGTGGTCCCATTTGCTGGATCGACCACCAGAGGACCAGGTAACTCTGAAAAGTAGCACCAAGCACCACACCACACTACACCCCCCTTTCACTTATTAACCCCTATTAACCCCTGAACCCCTGATCACCCCATATAGACTCCTGATCACCCCCTGTCATTAATCACCCCCTGTGAGGGCTCTATTCAGACGTCCATATGTGTTTCGCGGATCCATGGATCCGCGGATCCATAAAGCACGGACACCGGCAATGTGCTTCCGCATTTTGCAGATCCGCACATTGCCAGAACTATATAGAAAATGCCTTTTCTTGTCCGCAAGTGGCGGACAAGAATAGGACATGTTCTATATTTTTGCTTGAACAGAAGTGCAGACCCGGAAGTGCGGATCCATCTCCGGATCCAAGCGGGACAAAGTCTGTCCCCAAAAAATAGAATGGGTCCGTAATTCCGTTCAGCAAACAGAATGGTGGACGTGTAAATGGGGCATAAGGGTCCCTTATCACCGCCAGTTAGTTAGCTACTTGTTAGGTAGTTAGCGCCCAGCCCACCTGCACCGCAGTCACTGATTTTGGCAGAGATTTTTTCATCCACGATGATTGATGCAAATGAAGAAATCTGAACGAAAAAAAATATCTCATTACCCGTATGCTCAATATAAGGAGAATAGCAGAAACTCCTAATGCTGGCCATACGTGTAATGATTGTGGAGACCCTCAAATGCCAGGGCAGTACAAACACCTCACATGTGACCCCATTTTGGAAAGAAGACACCCCAAGGTATTCGCGAGGGGTATGGTGAGTTCATGTAAAATTTTATTTTTTGTCACAAGTTAGTGGAATATGAGACTTTGTAAAAAAATAATATATAAATCTGTAACTTGTGCCAAAAAAAAAAAAAAATTCAGTGAACTCGCCATGCCCTCACGGAATCCCTTGGGGTATGGGTATATGTAAAATACACCCCAAATCACATTGCCCTACTTCTCCTGAGTGCGGCGATACCACATGTGTGACACTTTTTGCAGCCTAGGTGCGCAAAGGGAGTAAAGTCTAGCGAGTACCTTTAGGTTTTACTGGGCTGCTCACATTTAGTCCCACCCAAAATGACAGAACAGTAAACACACCTCACAAATGACCCCATTTTGGAAAGAAGACACCCCAAGGTATTCGCTGAGGGGCATATTCAGTCCATGAAAAAATTTAACTTTTTGTCACAAGTTAGCGGACTTGTGCCAAAAAAAAAATCTTCTATGAACTCGCCATGCCCCTCACGGAATACCTGTGGGGTGTCTCCTTTCCAAAATGGGGTCACATGTGGGGTATTTATACTGCCCTGGCATTTTAGGGGTTCTAAGCGTGAGAATCCAAAATGCGTAAAAATGCCCTGTGAAATCCTAAAGGTACTCATGGGAATTTAGGCCCTTTGCGCATATTGGCTGCAAGTGTCACACATGTGGTATCGCCGTACTCAGGAGAAGTAGGGCAATGTGTTTTAGGGTGCAATTTTACATATACCCCATGCTGGAGTGAGAGAAATATTTCTGTAAATGACAACTTTAAAATTAAATTTATACAAAGTTGACAATTTACAGAGATATTTATCTCACCCAGCATGGTATATGTAAAAATACACCCCAAACACATTGCCTTCTTCTCTTGTGTGCAGCGATACCACGTGTGTGCCACTCTTTGTAGCCTGGGTGCGCAAAGGGCCCAAATTCCAATGAGTACCTTTAGGTTTTACATGGCTGCTCACAATTTAGCCCCGCCCACACCCCACAAATGACCCCATTTCGGAAAGTAGACACCCCAAGGTATGCAACTGAGGGCATAGTGAGTCCGTGGGAGCTTTTTTTGCCAGAAGTTAGCAGAAATGGAAACTTTATTTAAGTTATTTTTTCCTCAGAAAGTGTCATTTTCCATCAACTTGTGAAAAAAATGAAATGATACATGAACTCACCATGCCCCTCCATGAATACTTTGGGGTGTCTTCTTACTAAAATGGTGTCATTTGGGAAGTATTTATACTATCCTGGCATTCTAGCACCTGAAGAAACATGACAGGCGCTCAGAAAGTCAGAGCTGCTTCAAAATGCCGAAATTCACTTTTTGCACCATAGTTTGTATAGCTATAACTTTTTACCCAAACCAATAAATATACACTGATTGGATTTTTTTTATCAAAGACATGTAGAACAATAAATATATAGAAAAATGTATACAGAAATGTTGTTTTTAAAAAAAAATACAACAGAAAGTGAAAAATTTCATTTTTTGCAAAAATGTAGGTCATTTTTGATTAATAGCAAAAAGTTAAAATGTCAGCAGCAATGAAATACCACCAAATGAAAGCTCTATTAGTAAGAAGAAAAGGAGGTAAAATTCATTTAGGTGGTTGAAGTTGTATATTGGAGCAATAAACGGTGAAAGTAGTGTAGTGCAGAATTGTAAAAAAGTGGTCTGGTCATTAAGGGGTTTAAGTTACGGGGATAGGGTGGTTAAGCAGCTCATTGTAGTTGATAACCTAATCTGTTAAGGTCCCGTCACACAGGGCGACAGAGCAGGAGATTGTTGGGAGCATGGGGCGTAGCTATAGGGGGTGCAGAGGTGGCAGTCGCTACCGGGCCCAGGAGCCTGAGGGGCCCAGAGACCCTTGTGCTGTATAAGAAGACACACAAAGCACTGAGGGAAGGGGGCCCAAGCTGAACTCTTGCACCAGGGCCCATGAGCCGTTAGCTACGCCCCTGGTTGGGAGGAAGCGTTCCTTCCCGACAATTGCCTTGCTCTTTAACGGAGGAGAACGCTGTATTCCCATGCAGTGATCTCCATTGTATAGAGAGCAGTGATCACTACTGTCAGGGTTCTTCCTCATACTGACTAGTTGTAGCCGGCAGCAGATCGTGATTACACAGAACAATCTACTTCCAGTAAATGATCATTTTTATGTGCACACAAACGAGTCGAATTCACGGTACACAATGAATGAGCGTTTCATCAGGTAATCAGCCTACGCGGCATCCACCGCAGATATTATGCCCAAAGAGCTACTAAAGCGAGCAACCACGATAACCTCTGTCACAGTGAACTACACTGTGACAATATGTCTATCTTTATTTTATTTTTTACATAATAAAGCATTTTTGCGTAGCAATAATACAATACAATGCCTAGGCTTTCTACATACAATAGGCATAATACTTAAACATTGCTGAAACTCAAAAGGTTAGTGCAAAGATAATGCAAATATATAAGGCAATAGCGTTAGTGCAATAAATTTACACATTAGAGTCCTTTTCTTTTAGTGATGGAAAATAAAATGTACCAAACTGGACCTTTTAGTGCAAAAAGTCCTTTGTAATCCACCGGGAAACAACAACGTCATTATTTGTAATCCATATGAGGTAGTAATGTCATTTTGTTCCACATGGGGTATTAATATAAAACAGCATCAAAGAGAATGAGAACCCTTCTTTTTTTCAAGGGGGCTCCTGATTAACCTGAGAAGGGGGAAAGAAATGGTGCACAACCGTGTGCAACTGGGAATGTTCTAAAAATGGGGAAGTCCGAACGAGCATGGCCATCTGGGTGAGGACAAAGCGGGGCAACAAGAACAAACAAAACAGCCAACAAGTCCTTACCAGTTAAGTCCAGTCCATGAAGTGGCTCCCAATAGTCCATGGTTCTTCTTTCTTTCTTTCTTGGCAGAAAGGCAGCTCCTTAGAGGAAGGACCTGACATCCTCTCTCGCTGCTGGAGCTGCTGAAGCTCAGGAGAGGGTTCCTGCCTCTTGTATGCTGTGGTGGAGCTCCAGTGACCTCTAGTGCCTGATCTGAGTAGTGACCTGGTGGTCACACTCTCCATTGCTGCTGCAACTTTTTGGCTCACTGGACCGGGACCTCCTGCCAGGGAAGTGGGTTTAGTAGCTCCGGCCTAGAGGCTGTGGTAACCCGATCCTCCGGTTGCAGTGATGACTCCTGGGAAGCTTTCTCTAATGCAGATGCTATCTTCCAAGGTAATTGGTAGTTCACTGCCATCGGGCTGTGCGTGAATATAGTAGTAGCCGCGCATCCTGGATTGGTAGGTGGGTGGTGGAGGCAGACCTAGAAGGAGAAGCTCCGGCTCTGGCTGTGGCTTCTCACAAAAGCGGAAGACACCCCCTCGGTCTCTTGCAGGCAGCGCGCCCGACCCACGGCCGCTGGATCTTCCTGCCAGCACTCCTTTGCTGGCGCTGGGACGAGGGCTTCTCCAGGAGGGTCACTCCGACAGCGAAGAGCCCTGAGGGCCTCCCATGGTAATACTATTTCACCTGGTCCCCCTTGTACAAGCTGTGCCGAGCCTAGGGCAAGTACGGGCGCTGACGGAGCGACGTCGCACAAATAGCTCTTCACCGATCTCGAAGTCCATAAGAAGCCACTTCCCCTCTCGACCCAAGACCAGAAGACGGTTCCTCTTTGTCGTTCCAGTTCCGGTCCCCGGCCGTGGTCGATCCAGAACGCAGCGGATTGCCCAGTTTTTGATGGCCCGCTTGTACTCCCACTTAGTTGCGGTGGGCTGTCACTTCTTTAGGGACCATGTTATTGGGGCCAACAAAGGTCGCCGCTTCCTGGGCAGGCGGGTGGATACTCCAGCCGTCTCCACCGCATTCCAGCCGCGGTGTGGCGGATGCCTCGTGACACTTTCTTCGGTGTCGCTGTGGCTGGGATAAGTGTATCTCCTGCAGGGCAACCTGCCATCTCCAGGCATATCATCTCCCAGACCATATCACTCCAGTTAGGCTTAGGGAGCGCGCTATCTTGCTCTCTCTTTGTCACAACGCAAACTGGTGAGGGAGGAGGAGCTTTAGGGGTGGAGTTTCCTCTCTGTACTATTCGCACTCGGATCTTCCCTGTGTACAGGGCTTTATTTTTCCCGCTCTAGGGATGGGCGTGCCTTGGTTTCCCGGGCCATCCTGAGTTACTGCAAGAAGAAGATACGCCATCACAGGCAAAGATGGCGGATTAGCCCCTCGGATGCAGGCACGCACTTTCCTGCGCCTGTCGCCTCCACAGTAAACGCAATAAGAGTAATCTTTAATGGGATTTCTGTGAAATCCTGTAGGCCTTGATAGTATAAAAAAGGCACGCAAGCAAATCCTGTTCAGTGACGCCAATTGCAACGGCGCCTTCCCTAGGGCCCTCTGTGTAATGCAACCCAGATGCAGGAATGCCAAGTGGGTATAGTGTGGCCTCCAAAATGCCCTTTATATGTGTTACGCTGCTCCTACCTGGATACGGTTGGACCCCAGGCGATTCGGCTGAGCACAAATAGGGGAATAATTGAGGAATTTGCAAGAAAAATAGAGTCCAGACCTTGTATGTAGTTGAATCAGCAGCTTACTTGAATAAACATTCATCAGAAACAGTCTTCAAGCTTTATCTTGGTCCCAGCAGGCTTTAGCATTAAAACCTGGCAGGTAAACTTCTCTGCTACATCTGTTTCTCTCTCTGGCTCTCCTGTACTGACAGGCTGACTGTATGACTTTGCGTCTTCTTTATGCTGCACTTCTCTTTGTATTGTCTGTCTCTGTGATTAGGCCAGAATTTTCCTCCTGGCTCCTGAGGCTTTAAGCTTTTGGCCTCAATGGCTGAGGGTGCTCTGTCTGGCTTGGCCCGTCCAGCAGGGGCGAGGCCCTGCACACCTTCCCCAAGCCTTGGGGGCAAAAGCTAAGACTAATCCAGAACTGGTCCCTCACCCTTCTTTGCCCAAGGAAGTGGGACCCAGACCCACTTCTCCACAGAGTGGGGTTAGGAATGGAATGGAAAGGTTCCATTCTATCTACATACACCTCTGCCACATTTGCTGCCCCCTGCTGAGTGAACCAGGCACATTACACATAAACAGTTGCAAATGTTAATGTTGGCCCATTAGAGATAGTAGCAGGGTGCAGAAGTGGTAATGCCACTCTGGGGCGTTACAACTGTAGGGGGATCTCTGGCCGCAGTGATGGTCTGACTGAGACAGTTAAGTGAGGCTGTCTGCAGTGCTAAAGAATCCAGACAAAGGAAATTTACAGAGCCAGGACAGGAAGTAGAATACATGGAGCAAAATAAAAATAAATAATATCCAGAAAGTCATTAACTCGTGGTTTTTTTTTAAATATTACACAGAATATTCACATATAGGCTGCAAATATGTGATAAAAATGTTGATATGTGTTTCTCGAACATTGGTGGCACACAGTAGGGTATGCCATCAATATCAGATAAACTGTCTTTACAACAGAGCTCCTCAAGTTTGTTAGAGGGCAGCCACGCATGTGCAGCCGCTCCCTCCATTCATTGCTATGGGAGTGATTTGTTTTCGGCACTCCCATAGAAATTAATGGAGGGAGGCTGCCGTCTTCCCTGAGTCTGTTTTCAGCCTTGTCCTCCATGAGTAAGACAATTCCTATACTCCACGATTGTTTGTAATATATTATTTTACATCATATTTTATTATAGCTCCAGACCATCACATATCAGCATAACACTCTCTGAGGTTTTCTTCTAGCTGCACTGACACCCCGTCCCTGACCTAGTTAGACAGCGGATATACCGCTCACGGCCTGTACATGCGTCATTTCTGCAGGAAACTTTTTATGAAATTTTAATGTTGTTCATTGTATGAATAAACTTTAGTATTTATGGCCTGCAATATTGGTCTTGTGTAATGATTTTTTCACGTTACAGGAGCACTTACATAAGAAGTCTCTTAATATGGGGTGCATCCAGCTTTTGGAGGGGTCCTGAATAAGCCAATGTGCCTAGTCAGTTTAGTTAAAGGAGTTTCTCTCCAGTAACACCACAGAACAATCAACATCAGATTTCCATTACATTCCCATACAGTAATACAGCCTTCGCCTAAAAGAACATCGCTTGCTTTTCTCGTGAAAACGCTTGGCCTACAGCGATACCAGCTGAAGGTACCATGCCGTGCCCATGCGCGCCGTGCTCATGCCGGCCACCAACACTTTCACTCCCTCTGGCCGCTTCTGATTCTCTTCAGTGAGAATCTACGCCGTGCCGCTCAACAGAATTCACGCCCCGCGCGACAGCATTGCCTCATTGCGGCAGAGGCACCAGAGCGCTTAATGCGCATGCGCTGATCGGGATGTACGGGCCGCGCATGCGCATTAAACGCTCTGGTGCCTCTGCCCATAATGGGTAATGCTGTGCGCAGACGTCGAGATTCTGTTGAACGCGCAGGCGCTGGATTTCTCACTGAAGGGAGGAGGTAATCAGAAGAACCTAGGGTGGGCCAGAGGGGTGAAAGGGAGGTGTTTGGTTTGAAAGCGCCGAGGGGCATGGGCACTGGCCGCATGAACGCCGCCCTGGGCACCTTCAGAAGCTAATTATCATATGGAATTAAAGCGTTTTCTGAGAAAATAGGCGATGGACAGCAATATGAAAGGTAACATTATAATATGGGGAATGTAATGGAGATCCTGATGTTAGTGTTCTATAATGGTGATTTTAGGTGAAAAGACTTTAAAGGCTGTGTACACCTTTCGGGACAATTTTTATGACGCATTTTACTCAGTTTGGGCTAAAACTTTTTCAATTGGTCTCTTACAAAAATATTTACCGTTCTACACAAAGGGTTAACTGTCTGTTCAGCTGAGGAAAGTACTCTCTCACTTTCACCTTGTGCCATCACTCCTACTACTAATGCTACTCATTCTAACCTCTCTACCTCCTCCCACCTTCCTACCACTACCCTACCTCTACTGTAGTACCACACCCTACCACTGTACTACCCTACCCTACTACCAAGCCTACCACTCTCTAGTACCACAGCTACTACCCTACTAGTAATTCCCACTCACTACTAATTCAACTGTTCCACTATTACTTAATACTACCCAATTATTTCCTCCCACTCTCCTTCTACTCCTACTGCTAAGTACTGCCCCATTCCCATATTATATCCAGTCCATCCCTACTACGGTGAATGTCCCAGAGCCTCACATATTAAGGGGAAACGTCAAGGCTGACGCAAACAGCGGGCTTGTCTCCTGTGTTCATTAGAGGTTCAGGGGTCTCTAGGCTACTGCCATCACTGAACCATCAATGGGGGTCAGACTGACACTGTTATGGGGTCACTGTGACTGACACTGTTATGGGGGATATATGGCTGACACTGTTATGGGGCCACTGTGGATGTCACTGTTATGGGGGATCTATGGCTGACACTGTTATAAATATCACTGTGGATGTCACTGTTATGGGGATCTATGGCTGGGACACTGTTATGGGTCACTAGATGTCACTGTTATGGGGTCACGGATGACACTGTTATGGGGTCACCGTGGCTGACACTGCTATGGAGCACTGTAGATGTCACTGTTATGGGGAACGTGGATGACACTGTTATGGGGGTCACTGGATGACACTGTTATGGGGGTCACTGCATGACACTCTATGGGGTCACTGTGGCTGACACTATTATAATACTGTGGCTGACACTTTATGGGGTCACTGTGGCTGACACTTTATGGGGTTACTGTGGCTGACACTTCCTCATGGGGCCACCGTGGTTGACACTGTTATGGTGTCACTGCGGCTGACACTGTTATGGGGTCACTGTGGCTGACACTGTTATGGGGTACTGCAGCTGACACTGTTATGGGGTCACTGTGGCTGAATTGTTATGTGGTCACCTGTAACGCCACCAAATTGATCAGTTAGATCTCAACCGTGAGTCCTTGACATCCACTCCTATCACACTACTTGAGTGTTGATGGAGTTCTCTTATGCCGCTCAGTGTGGCACCCCAGGGCGGCTCTCTCAGTCTTAGCGGAGAGTATGGGGTAAATAAAACTGCTGTACTCCTAAAATACCCCCACATCCATCCTCCCAGCAAGGAACTATTCATATCTCCCTCCATCTTACCTTTCTCTCTCATCTGACTGATTGCAACAAACTTATTTGAGGCAATGTAAAACACTTCCTTCCCAAGCACACACATATACCTCCTGCCCTTTCTTTTTCTCACCTACTGACACTTTCTGCTTCTTCCTTATTGCTGGGTGATATCCTCACCAAATCCAGGCCCCTCAGCAAATTCCCACTATCACCCCTACCTCCTACTACAAATCCTCATTCCACAAATTTCTGCAACCCCTCAAACCCCAATAACCATTCCTTCTGACCCCTGCTCCTTGGCTCCTCTTTCTGGAGTATTATGGAACGCTCGCTCTGTCTGTAAACGAACTCTCCCACATTCATGATCTCTTTACCTCTCGGAACTTTCTTCTCTTCAGGGTCTCACAGAAACATGGCTGGACACTCTCCTGACTACCCTCCTCCCTGCTGCACTCTCGCACAGTGGATTTCATTTCACCTCACCTACACCCCGCCCTGGCAGCAACATGTGGTGGAGGAGTTGGTCTGCTCCTATCAGATACCTGCTCCTACAGCCCAACTCCACTGTCGCCCTCCATTGCACTCCACCTTCATTTGAAGTACACTCTGTTCGCATCTACTCTCCCTCCAACT
>JAKVIS010005289.1:0-12275 GCA_033119425.1 Bufotes viridis | reverse complement strand
CATTATTAATGGGGTTTAGGACCACTGCTGGGGCATTTCACAGCCCAAAGGGCATCACTAGGCCGTCTTCTCTTCGCCCCCTTCCAGATTCTAATCAAATTGGAGGCTCCTCTGAGGCCAATCTAAGAAAACCACTGAGCCCCAACAATTTGAATAAAAAAGATCAGGGATAAGGGGAAGAGGATACTGGTTCCTGACACTGATACTATTGGATTACCTATAGTCAATACAGGGGGGTAGTTCACCGTCTTTCTTCCTGACAAAAAATATAATCTTTCATGGCCTGTCTTTCGGGTCCAGAAAGATCATAGATCTTGCCCTTAGGGAAAGATCCTTAATAAATTCAGGCAATCGACCTTCCTCTAATTCCAGACCAGAAAGCTGGATAGAAATGCAACGATTACAGCACTGGGGACGCCATTTTACTAATTCCTCAGACACACCTCTCAGAATGAATGGAACCGACCGTCACTACCAAATCTGGAGTCTTATACTCAAACAATCTGTCGGCCAAAGAAGTTGTGTCCACCCCAGACACCAGAACCGGTTTAGGAAACCTAAGTAAATTGAATTCCAAAGCAATCACAAAATCAAAATGAACAACGCTAGCTGCAGGCCCGAATCCACCAAAGCTAGGCCAGAAACAGAGAGAGATTTATAGGCAATAGAAACCTGTCCGTCTTTTCGGGAAAGGCTTGTCGATCTCCCCGACTATCACTCAGACTCCAGACCTCTGGCCTAGTTGGACAGGACTGCCGCAGTAGAAGCAGAGGTCATTCTTGAAGCAGTGTTCTTTCCTCTGCTGAGAAGACGCGGTGCCCATTAGGGCCTTCACCACATTAGACTGAGAGACAGAAGGGAGAAGGACAGAGACAGAACGTCCACAGTTACGTTCCCTTACACGCTGATTCTAGTCGAATAGCTGGAGATATCACCTCCTCTAAGGACCTTGGGGTTGGAAGACTAACAGGTCATTCAAAGTGTCTGAGAGACCCAGTCTGAACTGTAAACGAAGGGCCGGATCATTCCAGCCAGACGCAGTACTGTCACAGATGTACCGAGACATACGGACGTCCCCGCCACCATGAGTGGCAGCATATGTTTAAGACTGCCAACACGTGGTTTGATCTGACAGGTTTTCCTTGTGGATCAGTAGGTGTCTGGTAGTGGCCACACCCCTGGCCTCAGGTGTTGCTAATGTGGTCATTTAACCTTCCTTATTTATAGTTGCTTTTCCCACAATGCTGTGCGGTTTATAGTTTCCGTGCCTGTGAGTTGTTTGTTGTTGGATCTCAGTTCCTGGTGCTTCCATAGCCTCTTTGAAGTTAAGTCTTTCCTTTTCCTTTTGTATTTTGTTTGGGTTCTGTGTGTTGCATTTCACTATTGTTTGTATTAGGCCTGAAGGAGACTCCTGTTCGTCCTTCCTTTTTGAGGAACAGGTAGACTCACCCCTGCCATTAGTACCAGCGTCTTATAGGGCTAGATAGGACTCTAGGTATTCCTGTGCATGAACTCACCTACCTCTGGGGTCTGTTCATACTGGTAGTCAGTCAGGATTTTGGTTAGGGTTTTAGTAGGAGATGTCCATCTTCCTTCCCTAGTTCTCAGGCCTGATTCCCCCCTTCCCTCCTATGCTCGGTGTGGTGTTTCCCTCCCATACTGAAGCGGACAAGTACACCACCTGCGTAAACGAGGAGCAGTACTCGACGGGCCGCCTGCTTTGACGCAAAGAGAGGAGCAGATTTTCAGCCTAGGCGGCCCTGTCAGGCTCATCCTAAAAAAGACAGAGGGCAGATAAAAAACAGTCTACAGAATACCGATCAGGGGAATTAGGTGGACGTGCAAATGCCAACTCCTGGGGGTCACCTTGCAACAGAGACATGATGATACCGACTCTCTGTGCCTCGGTTCCTGAGGATTGAGGTCTCAACCGAAAATGCAGTGTGCAACTTTCACTAAAAGATGCAAAACCCTTACGATCACCAGAGAAGCAGAAAGAAGCCTAAAGGGGATCTCCGACTCTAGCAAGTGGCAGTTATCATGTAAATGCAGTTGATACCAGGCCCTTGCTGATGTATTGTGATTCTCCATATTGCCTCCTTTGCTGGCTGGATTCATTTTTCCATCACATTATACACTGCACGTTTCCATGGTTATGACCACCATGCAATCCATCGGCGGTGGTTATGCTTGCAAACTACAGAAAAAAGTCACTAGTCTATGTGCGCCACCACGGTCCCGGCCACCACACTTTAATATAGTGTGCAAACATGGCCACCGCTGCTGGATTGTAGGGTGGTCGTAACCATGGAGATGAACAATGTATAATGTGATAGAAAAATGAATCCAGCCAGCAAAGAAACCAACATGGAGAATCACAATACATTAGTAAGGGCCTTGTATTATCTTCCTCTCCATGATAAATGCCCCATGCTGAAGAAAGACAACCCCTTTAATCTTAGGCTCCATCAGTGACAGGGTTGCAGAAGCAGGGTTACTGGTCTCACAGGACTCCTGCTGTTAGACCCTCTCTGCTAAATCCTGCACCTTCTAAGCAATGCCCTCCATCTGCGAGGCTAAAGCTGCCGTGGCGCCCATAGTAGTGCCGGTACCAAGTCTGCATTGAGCCAGTGATAATTATGACTGCAGGTAGGGACCGACAAAGACAGTGCGCCCTAAGGCTAGAACCCAGTGCTGTTTCCCTACCTACTAGCAATACAAGCCCTAGATAGCTAGACACCAACTGTTCGACGGTCCCTTCATTATTTAATTGCAGAGATGGACTAACATACAAGGACAGAAAAACACAATACAGAGTTGTACATAAATGGGTCAGAACCAGACTAGCTCCACAGTACCAAACGAGAGACAGAGAGTGATCAGAAGAGAAGCCAGAACCCGCAATCCAATATGCACAGGAACCAGGAACACAGCTAGTGAGTCAGACACTATCACTGGTGCTGGTGTATGGCCAGGAAGGGGTATAAATAAGTTGCCGAGACCCTGGATCGGAACCTGATAGGTCCCTGACTTGGCGCTCCATTAGTCAGAGCACAGCACACAGTAATAGAGCAGCTGAGCAATCATCCCACTGCCCGTCTCCTCCAGCATACGCCTGCTGCTGGGAGAGACACAGAGTATTGCATCCTGGGCCCCGGATCTTTTGAGACCCTAACAACAACCCCTGATTAAAGTAGTTATATTCTTGTACATAGGAGCAGTATTATAGTAGTTATATTCTTGTACATAGGAGGCAGTATTATAGTAGTTATATTCTTTGCCAATTTTCTTTTTATTAAGCAAATGAGCATATAAGAAACGACAATAAAGCATACCAAATGCATGTCGGCAGTTACAAGCAAAGAAGAATAATAACACATATGTTGGGAACATAAGACATGAAATCTATAGCATTCTCAAATAAAGGTAACATCGCTGCATCGGAGGTGTCTCAGACTCATCATCAAAAAGGTGTTGCTTCAAATCAGCGTACCAAGGCCGCACAGTACAGAGAACCGCGGGTATACGCATATAAACATAGTACACATATTATTGATAGAACGGGTCTAAAGTTATAACATCAAACCAAAAGACAGATAAGGACAGAACAATACAGGGGTGACAATGTAGAAGAAGACAGCGAGGACACAGAAGGGGGGAAGGAGGGGGGGGAGAGGGTGGCACTTCATAGCGCTTAGATGAATCCTCGATATGACATCCACGGCCTCCAGATAGTCAGAAATCGGGCTCTACAATTGGCTTCCCATGCAGTTAGCTCCTCTAGCCTCATAAGGTGGTCTACCTTAGCCTTCCATTCTTCTATCGTAGGTGCTACATCTGATTTCCATTTAAGTGGTATAAGCAGCCGAGCCGCTGCCAACAAAATGGAGGGTAGGTTATGTTTCGACGGAGTAAAAGAGGGGTTTGGACACCACAACAGAACCAGTTTTGGGTCCAAACTTAAGACCCTGTCCTGGCCCCCCATTCTATTGATAACACCCTCGATCTGGGCCCAGAAAGGTTTGATAGCAGGGCAATGCCACCATATGTGGGACAAGGTTCCCAGGTCTCCTCCACACCTCCAGCACTCAGCTGGCACTGACGGATTGAGTCTATGCAAAAATGCTGGCGTCTTGTACCATCGAGTGGTTAATTTGAATGAATTTTCCTGCAATAAAACACACCTGGAAAATCCATGTGAGTTAGACATAATCGCCATTTTCTCTGGTTCCGAGAACTCAACCCCGAGCTCAGATTCCCAGGCAGATAAGTACTGTGTATTAGGAGGCATAGAGGAGAGGAGAAGCCTGTACATTTTCGAGAGGGCTTTACCCCCTGTTAATGGTTTGCCAATCATACTGCTTAGCCAAGTAGTGGAAGAAAAGTTAGGGTCTAGAGAAGAGGCAAGCTGCTTGATGTCTCGTCGAAAGCTATGAAGGTGAAGAAAATGGGCACCGTGTAATAGAGGCGAGTCTAGAATTGTGCATGCAAGGGCGTACACCCCACAGGACCTGACGGTTCCTAAAGGAAAGGACATTCCTTTCAAGCTCATCACATACAGAAGAAGGGTTAGGGGCAAGCAAGGTTAAACCACGATTGATCTGGGTTGCAGTGTAATAAAAGCCCAGGTGTGGAAGGCCAAAGCCGCCCAGTCGCTTCTCTCTGGTCAGGATAGCATAGGACACTCGTGCCTTTTTGCCTCCCCATATAAATCTCGAGAAGACCCTTCTTACGTCTGTGAAATATGAATTAGGAATCCATATGGGAGGGGTCAGGAAGAGATAAGTAAATTTGGGAACTATATATGCCTTCAAGTAATTCTTTTTCCCATCCAGGAGATAAAAGGGAGTTTCACCGATAGTAAATGGCGTTTAACCTCTCGTAGTAATGGCGTGTAGTTAAGCGAGTGAAGATCTGACAGGTCCGCTGAAATGTGAAGTCCTAAAAATTGAATGGATTTAGGCGCCCACGAAAAGGGAGTGTGACTTTTAAGATCAGAGATCACTTGTGCCGGGCACGTTATATTAAGGGCTTGGGATTTATTGTAATTAATCTTGAAATATAGTAGTTATATTCTTGTACATAGGAGGCAGTATTATAGTAGTTATATTCTTGTACATAGGACCAGTATTATAGTAGTTATATTCCTGTACATAGGAGGCAGTATTATAGTAGTTATATTCTTGTACATAGGAGCAGTATTATAGTAGTTATATTCCTGTACATAGGAGCAGTATTATAGTATTTATATTCTTGTACATAGGACCAGTATTATAGTAGTTATATTCCTGTACATAGGAGGCAGTATTATAGTAGTTATATTCTTGTACATAGGAGCAGTATTATAGTAGTTATATTCCTGTACATAGGAGCAGTATTATAGTAGTGATATTATTGTACATAGGAGCAGTATTATAGTAGTTCTATTCTTGTACGTAGGAGCAGTATTATAGTAGTTATATTCTTGCACATAGAAGGCAGTATTATAGTAGTTATATTCTTGTACATAGGAGCAATATTATAGTAGTTATATTCCTGTACATAGGAGGCAGTATTATAGTAGTTATATTCCTGTACATAGGAGCAGTATTATAGTAGTTATATTCCTGTACATAGGAGCAGTATTATAGTAGTGATATTATTGTACATAGGAGCAGTATTATAGTAGTTATATTCTTGTACATAGGAGCAGTATTATAGTAGTTATATTCTTGTACATAGGAGCAATATTATAGTAGTTATATTCCTGTACATATGAGCAGTATTATAGTAGTTATATTCTTGTACATACGAGCAGTATTATAGTAGTTATATTCTTGTATATAGAAGCAGTATTATAGTAGTTATATTCTTGTACATAGGAGGCAGTATTATAGTAGTTATATTCTTGTACATAGGAGCAGTGTTATAGTAGTTATATTCTTATACATAGGAGCAGTATTATAGTAGTTATATTCTTGTACATAGGAGACAGTATTATAGTAGTTATATTCTTGTACATAGGAGCAGTATTACAGTAGTTATATTCTTATACATAGGAGCAGTATTATAGTAGTTATATTCCTGTACATAGGAGCAGTATTATAGTAGTTATATTCTTGTATATAGGAGGCAGTATTATAGTAGTTATATTCTTGTACATAGGAGCAGTATTATAGTAGTTATATTCCTGTACATAGGAGGCAGTATTATAGTAGTTATATTCTTGTACATAGGAGGCAGTATTATAGTAGTTATATTCTTGTACATAGGAGGCAGTATTATAGTAGTTATATTCTTGTACATAAGAGCAGTATTATAGTAGTTATATTCTTGTACATAGGAGGAGTATTATAGTAGTTATATTCCTGTACATAGGAGGCAGTATTATAGTAGTTATATTCCTGTACATAGGAGAAGTATTATAGTACTTATATTCTTATACATAGGGGGCAGATGTATTAGTTATATCCTTCCATATAGAAATGTTGCTGCCCCGTCATGTTGTGTAAATTGTTAGTGGAGTTGCTCTTTTCTATGCTCCACTATAATAGCCCGAGTCTCTTCCTCTCCCGCTGTGTAACATTGCAGTGATATAAATAATAGTGAATATTGGAGTCATTGCTGAGTTATTTTTCCACACAGCGTCTCACTTTCTGCTGAACATTTGTACCGAAACAAAGGAGGGAGGATTAAAGGGGAACCCCTTCCAACCCAGAACATTATTGAAATTAAAGAGGGGCTGGAACTAGAAGAGTTTATGAAAAAGTCTTAAGATACAGAAGGCTGCTGAGCTGTGTATCTAATTCCATCATGTGTGATACTGCCTGCCATGTAATAAAATCCACGTGATACTGTCTGCTAAGCTGTGTATCTAAAACTATCATGTGTGATACAGTCTGCTGAGCTGTGTATCTAATCCTATCCTGTGTGATACAGTCTGCTGAGCTTTGTATCTTATCCTATCCTGTGTGATACTGTCTGCTGAGCTGTGTATCTAATCCTATCCTGTGTGATACTCTCTGCTGAGCTGTGTATCTAATCCTACCATGTGTAATACTGTCTGCTGAGCTGTGTATCTAATCCTATCATGTGTGATACTGTCTGCTGAGCTTTGTGTCTAATCCTGTACTGTGTGATACTGTCTGCAGAGCTGTGTATCTAATCCTGCCATGTGTGATACTGTCTGCTGAGCTGTGTATCTAACCCTATCCTGTGTGATACTGTCTGCTGAGCTGTGTATCTATTCCTATCCTGTGTGATACTGTCTGCTGAGCTGTGTATCTAATCATATCCTGTGTGATACTGTCTGCTAAGCTATGTATCTAATCCTATCCCGTGTGATACTGTCTGCTGAGCTGTGTATCTAATCCTATCCTGTGTGATACTGTCTGCTGAGCTGTGTATCTAATCCTATCATGTGTGATACTGTCTGCTGAGCTGTGTATCTAATCCTATCATGTGTAATACAGTTTGCTAAGCTGTGTATCTAATCCTATCATGTGTAATACAGTCTGCTGAGCTGTGTATCTAATCCTATCCTGTGTGATACTGTCTGCTGAGCTGTGTATCTAATCCTATCCTGTGTGATACTGTCTGCTGAGCTGTGTACCTAATTCTATCATGTAAAATACAGTTTGCTAAGCTGTGTATCTAATCCTATCCTGTGTGATACTGTCTGCTGAGCTATGTATCTAATCCTGCCATGTGTGATACGGTCTGCTGAGCTGTGTATCTAATCCTGCCATGTGTGATACAGTCCGCTAAGCTGTGTATCTAATCCTATCATGTGTAATACTGTCTGCTGAGCTGTGTATCTAATCCTATCCTGTGTGATACAGTCTGCTGAGCTGTGTATCTAATCCTATCATGTGTGATACTCTCTGCTTAGTTGTGTATCTAATCCTATCCTGTGTAATACAGTCCGCTAAGCTGTGTATCTAATCCTATCATGTGTAATACTGTCTGCTGAGCTGTGTATCTAATCCTATCCTGTGTGATACTGTCTGCTGAGCTGTGTATCTAATCCTATCCTGTGTGATACTGTCTGCTGAGCTGTGTATCTAATCCTATCCTGTGTGATACTGTCTGCTGAGCTGTGTATCTAATCCTATCCTGTGTGATACTGTCTGCTGAGCTGTGTATCTAATCCTATCATGTGTAATACAGTCTGCTGAGCTGTGTATCTAATCCTATCCTGTGTGATACTGTCTGCTTAGTTGTGTATCTAATCCTATCCTGTGTAATACAGTCCGCTAAGCTGTGTATCTAATCCTATCATGTGTAATACAGTTTGCTAAGCTGTGTATCTAATCCTATCATGTGTAATACAGTCTGCTGAGCTGTGTATCTAATCCTGCCATGTGTGATACGGTCTGCTGAGCTGTGTATCTAATCCTATCATGTGTGATACTCTCTGCTGAGCTGTGTATCTAATCCTGCCATGTGTGATACGGTCTGCTGAGCTGTGTATCTAATCCTATCCTGTGTGATACTGTCTGCTGAGCTGTGTATCTAATCCTATCATGTGTAATACAGTCTGCTGAGCTGTGTATCTAATCCTATCCTGTGTGATACTGTCTGCTGCTGAGCTGTGTATCTAATCCTATCCTGTGTGATACGGTGTGCTGAGCTGTGTATCTAATCCTATCATGTGTGATACTGTCTGCTGAGTTGTGTATCTAATCCTATCATGTGTGATACTGTCTGCTGAGCTGTGTATCTAATCCTATCCTGTGTGATACGGTCTGCTGAGCTGTGTATCTAATCCTATCATGTGTGATACTCTCTGCTGAGCTGTGTATCTAATCCTGCCATGTGCGATACGGTCTGCTGAGCTGTGGATCTAATCCTATCATGTGTGGGGGTCATTTATTAAACAGGTCCCTGCTCACACCAGGTCTAATAAAGTGGGTGTGACATGGGCGTAGAAGGGGGCGGCCGGCAGGTACGTCTCATGTACCATTTTCTACGTCTGTTTTAGGCGTAGAAAATGGTCTAAATGTAAGACAGCTCGGAAGCCTTCTTACATTTAGAAGCGGCGGTGGATCTGCCGCAGTTATGGAGAGGCCGGCGCCCGTTAATAACCCCAGCGGATCCACCGCCAGGTTTGGGGCATCTAAAACGCCGGTATTAATAAATGACCCCCTATGCGCCAGGTCCAGAAATGATCATTGTGCTGCTTTCATATGAAGGTGAAATCCTTGACATTGACGTGGCCTGAGCAGCGCCCCCTTTCTGACGGCACAGGAACGGCAGCGGATGTGGTAACACTGTATCCAGTGCGCAATCTTTCTTCATTATTGATACGTTTACCGCCGAAGCTTCACCAGAGCCGCTTGTATTACCAGCGAGGACGGGCACAGCTGGATTTTCATTATTCGACGGGTTAAGCAAAGGGTAATCTCTGCATAAATAACAGTTCTGCAACTTTCTGCATTGATCTCTGCCTGCTGTCAGTGAATAAAAACACTCTAGTTTACATTCAGGGACTAAACCTGTATATAGCTAGCACTGTTCTCAGCTGAGGGTTTGTTGGAATTGTATCCATTGTTGACAGGGGCGGACTAAGCGGTCGGTCACTTCGGACGTGGACCGAGGGCACGGCTTGGAAGGCTTGTTACTGGCACATGGGGGGGTGGGAGAGGCACTTGTTACTGGCATATGGGAGAGGGTGGAGAGAGGCATTTTTTACAGGCATATGGGAGGAGAGAGGCACTTGTTACTGGCATATGGGGGAAAAGCACTTATTACTGGCATATGGGGGGGAAAGGCAATTGTTACTGGCATATGGGGGGAGGCACTTTGCACTGGCACATGGGGGGAGAGGCACTTGTTACTGGCACATGGGGGGTGGAAGAGGCACTTGTTACTGGCATATGGGGGAAGAGGCACTCGTTACTGGCATATGGGGGAGAGAGGCACTTGTTACTGGCATGTGGGGAAAAGAGGCCCTTGTTACTGGCATATGGGGGAGAGAGGCACTTGTTAGGGGAGAGAGGCACTTGTTACTGGCATATGGGGGAAGAGGCACTTGTTACTGGCATATGGGGAGAGAGGCACTTGTTACTGGCATGTGGGGGGAAAAGAGGCCCTTGTTACTGGCATATGGGGGGGAGAGAGGCACTTGTTAGGGGGAGAGAGGCACTTGTTACTGGCATATGGGGGGAAGAGGCACTTGTTACTGGCATATGGGGGAGAGAGGCACTTGTTACTGGCATATGGGGGGAAAAGAGGCCCTTGTTACTGGCACATGGGGGAAAGAGAGGCACTTGTTACTGGCACATGATTGGGGGGCATCTATGGGGGGCACTTGCTACTGACAAATTATTATGGGGCACTATGAGGGCTTCTACTGAGGCCACAAAGAAGGGGTATTTTATATGGGGGGCTCTGTGTGGTACTAGTATTACCAGGGCTATTATCTGTTTCTGCAGTGTAGTATTGGGGAGCACAGCGGCACAGTATTGGGGGTAGTAGGATGATTTGTCCAGAAGATGGGAGGATGATGGAAAAGTAGTAAACTAAGATTTCTTTTTCTTGTCAAACAGCAGAGACGGAAAATGGCGACAAAATGGTGGTCTGGTCTGATGGTCTGAAAGGAGAAGACGAGGACAGAGAACATCTACATCAAAGGAGACGTCACTGGATGTAAGAGGTATGGGGCGCTGTATTACCCTGGATGTAAGAGGCATGGGGCGCTGTATGACCCTGGATGTAAGAGGTATGGGGCGCTGTATTACCCTGGATGTAAGAGGTAGGAGGCGCTGTATGACCCTGGATGTAAGAGGTATGAGGCGCTGTATTACCCTGGATGTAAGAGGTATGAGGCGCTGTATTACCCTGGATGTAAGCGGTATGGGGCGCTGTATTACCTGGATGTAAGGGGTATGAGGCGCTGTATGACCCTGGATGTAAGCGGTATGGGGCGCTGTATTACCTGGATGTAAAAGGTATGGGGCGCTGTATTACTTTAGTGATAGGATCAGGGGCGTAACGATCGCGGTGCGACCGGGAACGGAGGGGTGGAGGCGGGATATGGGTGTGGCTGAAGGCGAAACATGGGCGTGGCTGGAGCCGGAACATGGGTGGGGCCTGGAAAGGGGCCCTTGATTTATTTTCCCCGGGGGCCATGAGGGTTCTCAGACCGCCCCTGATTGTTGACAATGCTCTGTGTGCTGAACGCAGCAGCAGTTTGCTACAATGTATCAGTTTGGAGCTCACAGACCAATGTAGAGCTATGCTTCCCGGCAGCGTGATCAGAAAATACGGAAATGATTGTCCTATACTAGATAATGGGCGCCATCCAGAGCCGCTGCAGCCAGGACGGGTTAATACAGGTAGTTTTGCTGTTCTCCAGCAGTTTCACCCCAGGGTGCAGGACTATAATTCCCATCAGATAACTTCCTGACACCATACAGGAGCAGGAGGCCCAGCTTCCAGGTAACATAATGACAGGCTGCGGAGTATGGAGCAGGACGCGGCCTGTCCTCTGGGTGTTTTTCCACAGTCGGCCGTTTATTGCAGTCTCAGGGTGTGCTTAGAGGCAAGGTGCGGAATGAATGGCAGGATCCTGCCAATCCCTTCAAGGAACGTGGGCCAAACAGCCAACACCCCCAACACCGCGCTCTCCAGGAGATGACGGCAAAGGCGGAGACCTCAAATAATGACACCTTATAATTTACTGTACATTGTCCAGAAAGCGAATCATGCTGATCCCTCGTACGCTGTAATAAAGAGTGGGCCTCAATATACAGTACCTCCTATACCATACACTCCAGTGTACACGGCCTCTATATACAGTACCTCCCTCTATACCATACACTCCAGTGCACACTGCCTCCTATACCATACAGTGCCTCCTATACCATACACTCCAGTGTACACTGCCTCTATATACAGTACCTCCTATACCATACACTCCAGTGTACACGGCCTCTATATACAGTACCTCCCTCTATACCATACACTCCAGTGCACACTGCCTCCTATACCATACAGTGCCTCCTATACCATACACTCCAGTGTACACTGCCTCTATATACAGTACCTCCTATACAATACACTCCAGTGTACTCTGCCTCTATATACAGTACCTCCTATACCATACACTACAGTGTACACTGCCTCTATATACAGTACCTCCTATACCATACACTACAGTGTACACTGCCTCTATATACAGTTCCTCCTATACCATATACTCCAGTGTACTCTGCCTCTATATACAGTACCTCCTATACCATACACTCCAGTGTACACTGCCTCTATATACACTGCCTCCTCATACCATACAC
>JAKVIS010005288.1:0-12275 GCA_033119425.1 Bufotes viridis | reverse complement strand
ACGACAGCAGAGTTGCCCACATTTTAACGTGTGCAGACTACTGGGTTGCCACCCTGCTGGATCCCCGGTACAAAGACAATGTGCCCACCATACTTCCTGCACTGGAGCGTGATAGGAAGATGCGCGAGTACAAGCGCACGCTGATAGACGCACTCCTGAGATCATTCCCAAATGTCACAGTACGTCTGCACACCCCTCCACGTACTGACTGATGGTTCGGCCCCATTCAACTTCTGGGTCCCCAAATTGTCCACGTGGCCAGAGTTAGCCTTTTTTGCCTTGGAGGTGCTGGCCTGCCCAGCGGCCAGTGTTTTGTCTGAACGTGTATTCAGCAAGGCAGGGGGCGTCATTACTGACAAACGCAGCCGCCTGTCCACAGCCAACGTGGACAAGCTGACGTTCATAAAAATGAACCAGGCATGGATCCCACAGGACCTGTCCCTCTCTTGTGCAGAATAGACATTTATAACTGCCTCCCCCTCAACCATGTATTCTTGTACTCCAGGGCACTTTTTTATTGAATCCTCATTTTTTTAACTTTACCATGATCTTGCGGTGCAACCCAAAGTTGAATGAACCTCTCCTCAATCTGGGCGCCGGGGCCTAAATAACTGAAAGTGGCCTGTTACAATGGTGGGTGACATGAAGCCTGAACCTCTGCCATGCGACCCCTTTCCTCTGTCTGGGTGCCGTGGGCTAAATATCTGGAAGTGGCCTTCTCTAGTGGTGGGTGATATGACGCCTTATTCCTTGCTGTGTGACCTCTCTCCTCTGTCTGGGTGCTGGGGCCTAAATAACTGAAAATGGCCTTCTCCAGTGGTGGGCGATATGAAGCTTGATTCTGTGCTATGGGACCTCTCTCCTTTTTCTGGGTGTTGGGGCCTAAATAACTGAAAGTGGCCTTCTCCAGTGGTGGGTGATATGACGCCTGATTCTCTGCTGTCGGACCTCTCTCCTCTATCTGGGTGCTGGGGCCTAACTAACTCAAAGTGGCCTTCTCCAGTGGTGGGTGATATGACGCCTTATTCCTTGCTGTGGGACCTCTCTCCTCTGTCTGGGTGCTGGGGCCGAAATAACTAAATAAGGCCTTCTCCAGTGGTGGGTGATACGACGCCTTATTCCTTGCTGTGGGACCTCTCTCCTCTGTCTGGGTGCTGGGGCCTAAATAACTCAAAGTGGCCTTCTCCAGTGGTGGGTGATATGACGCCTTATTCCTTGCTGTGGGACCTCTCTCCTCTGTCTGGGTGCTAGGGCCTAAATAACTGAAAGTGGCCTTCTCCAGTGGTGGGTCAAATTATGCCTTATTGCTTGCTGTGGGAACTCTCTCCTCTGTCTGGGTGCTGGGGCCTAAATAACTGAAAGTGACCTTCTCCATTGGTGGGTGACTTGAAGCCTGATTCTCTGCTATGGGACCTCTCTCCAATTGATATTGGTTAATTTTTATTTATTTTATTTTAATTAATTTGCCTATCCACATTTTGCAGCCCTCTAGCCCTTTCCTGGACTATTTTACAGCCTTTTTAGTGCCCAAAAGTTCGGGTCCCCATTGACGTAAATGGGGTTCGGGTTCGGGATGAAGTTTGGGTCTAGTTCGGATCCCGAACCCGAACATTTTCGGGAAGTTCAGCCGAACTTCTCGAACCCGAACATCCAGGTGTTCGCTCAACTCTAGTTATTAATATTTTACTAGTTTTGTCTTTCAGAGAGATTTACAGAAGAACCTGGGGATGTGCGGCTTTAACTTTATTTTTCCCTGCAGGCAATAACTAGATATTAGAGCACCTTTCTATATTGTTTTTCTTTTTCATTTTTTAAGGAGAAGCCTCTAAATTTAATTATGTAATGTGCAGTTAGGTATGCTAAATTCTAAATTTAATTTTTGCTGTTTTGTCTCCCCCAGAGGCCTGCACTGTAGTTTAAGAAAGCAGCTGCTATTGTGAGACAAATGTGATGGTGAGGATTGGATATGGGGACAATCACACCCCGCTATGAATGTGGCTGGATTTAATCAGGGCTTAGTATCTTTTACGCATTCTGAATGTGCACCAGTTTGCATATTTTTTTAACGTTTTTGTACATTATTCTCACTGGCAGCAAGTTAAATTATTATTATTTTTTTTTTAACAGATTGCATGCTCCTTTAATACCAGCAAAGTCATTCATGAAAAAATAATGGTATAGGAAGCAGCATTCAATCTGGGATATTTCTTTAGTTACTGGGGGTCTCGTGATATTGTATGGGAATTACTGTCTGAATTCAAGTGTTGCTGCTGAGTGAGAGGTTTTTGATCAGTCACTGCAAAAAGGGCTTTGTGTGCTGTTCAGCTTGACTATATAGAATCATATAGGCAAAGGAAAGTGAGTTGATGAGCTTTTTTTTAAGGAGCCAAGGTGGTATATATCACCCGGGCATACCAATAGCTGTGTGCAATTGGAAGCCCTATCCTGTGGTCAGGTCACTATTCAGAGCCAAAACCGAGGCTGGTATATCTCATTAGGAGACTCAGAGTGCCGCCGTGTGTCGGCGAGAGCTCAGGGTCGCCGTGTATCGGCGAGAGCCCATTTCCTCACGCTGCTACTCCTTTTCCTGAGGTCTAACTAGGGTGAACGGAGTCCGTGTGTCGGTGCCAGAAATCCTAAGGCAACTCAGAGGTGAACGAAGGGGGAGTGTCGTGGGACACTGTAGGTGGACGCACCTACTTTTAGAAGGCTCGAGCATTGGGTTTAGGGAAAACTAGGGAACAGAAGGGTACCACTTCTGAGTATAGGACAGCCAAGCAGCACATGAAATCCATCTATGGAGGAGGAGTTGTTAAGCCCCTCAAAGATTGGCACCAATGGACTGTAGGTTCAGAATGAACCATCCCCAAAGATGGGGACCTTTGAGGTCTGGATTTTGGAAAAGTTTGTCTGAGAATTCCCCTCTAGACTCCAAAACCATGGTTTCCTCCAGAAGGCAGAACTGTGGCTGCACAAATCCATCGAACTCCGGCAACAGGGCATTTAAAAGTCCCAGACAGTGTGAACTAACACCATCATGTACTCCCGTCCAACTAAAACTAAGGACTCCAATACTCACTCTCTCATCTCTCTCTCTCTCTCATCCCTCCCTCATCTCTCCATCTAACCTTGAGGTGATGCACCATGTTGAATCCAGCTTCTCTTCGTCCTGGTTTTGAGGACGATGATAAGGGGGAGGGGGGGGAGTGGTGTACAAAGCAACAATTGTCAAACTTTTTACTAACCATTCTAACCTATTAAATGTCAAATTTCTTACCTAGTAAGGAATCATAGAAACATAGAAACATAGAATGTGTCGGCAGATAAGAACCATTTGGCCCATCTAGTCTGCCCAATATGCTGAATATTATGGATAGCCCCAGGCCCTATCTTATATGAAGGATGGCCTTATGCCTATCCCATGCATGCTTAAACTCCTTCACTGTATTTGCAGCTATGCCAGCTACCACTTCTGCAGGAAGGCTATTCCATGCGTCCACTACTCTCTCAGTAAAGTAATTCTTCCTGATATTACTTTTAAACCTTTGCCCCTCTAATTTAAAACTATGTCCTCTTGTAGCAGTTTTTCTTCTTTTAAATATTCTCTCCTCTTTTACCGTGATGATTTCCTTTATGTATTTAAAAGTTTCTATCATATCCCCTCTGTCTCTTCTTACTTCCAAGCTATACATGTAAAGGTCCATTAACCTTTCCTGGTAAGTTTTGTCCTGCAATCCATGTACTAGTTTAGTAGCTCTTCTCGGAACTCTCTCCAAAGTTTCAATATCCTTCTGCAGATATGGTCTCCAGTACTGCACACAATACTCCAAATGAGGTCTCACTAGTGCTCTGTAGAGCGGCACGAGCACCTCCCTCTTCTACTGTTAATGCCTCTCCCTATACACCCAAGCATTCTGCTGGCATTACCTGCTGCTCTATGACATTGTCTGCCCACCTTTAGGTCGTCTGATATAATGACCCCTAAATCCCTTTCCTCAGATACTGAGGTTAGTACTGTATCACTGATTTTATATTCTGCTCTTGGGTTTTTACGCCCCAGGTGCATTATCTTGCACTTATCGACATTAAATTTTAGTTGCCAGATTTTTGACCATTCCTCTAGTTTTCCTAAATCCTTTTCCATTTGGTGTATCCCTCCAGGAACATCAACCCTGTTACAAATCTTTGTGTCATCAGCAAAAAGACACACCTACCATTGAGGCCTTCTGCAATTTCGCTGATAAAGATATTAAACAATATGGGTCCCAGAACAGATCCTTGAGGTACCCCACTGGTAACAATACCATGGTCTGAATATACTCCATTGACTACAACCCTCTGTTTTCTGTCCTTCAGCCACTGCCTAATCCATTCAACAATATGTGAGCTCAAGCTCAAAGACTGCAGTTTATTGATAAGCCTTCTATGTGGGACAGTATCAAATGCCTTACTAAAGTCCAGATAAGCGATGTCTACTGCACTCCGCCATCTATTATTTTAGTCACCCAATCAAAAAAGTCAATAAGATTAGTTTGACATGATCTCCTGAAGTAAACCCATGCTGTTTTTTATCAATCAACCCATGGGTTTTTAGATGTTCCACAATCCTCTCCTTGAGTATGGTTTCCATTAATTTCCCCACTATTGATGTCAGGCTTACTGGCCTATAGTTGCCCGATTCCTCTCTACTACCTTTCTTGTGAATTGGCACAACGTTTGCTAAGTTCCAATCTTCTGGGACGACACCTGTTACCAGTGATTGGTTAAATAAATCTGTTAATGGTTTTGCTAGTACACCTCTAAGCTCTTCTAATAGCTTTGGGTGTATCCCATCAGGCCCCTGTGATTTATTTGTATTAATTTTAGACAGCTGACTTAGAACCTCTTCCTCTGTAAAGACACATGCATCAAAGGATTCATTAGTCTTCCTCCCTAACTGAGGCCCTTCTCCTTCATTTTCCTTTGTAAAAACTGAACAGAAGTATTCATTGAGGCAGTCAGCTAGTTCTTTATCCTCTTCCATCATGTCAAGAACCATCACGACTGCCTTTTCTTTGACAGTAGTTGGGTCCGATTTTTGCAAGGAAAAATCACAGCTGACCCATGGCCTGAATGTTCTGCTGAAGCCCTTTATTCTATCAGGGATGCCCCCAGGTAGCCCCATGGGTTATTACCCAATGTCCATCACCGGGTTCGGGAGTCTCTCCCAGACCCAGACTTAATAACCAGTGTTCCTTCTAGTTAACCAGGTGATTGGGTCGTGCTAAAGAAACATCCGAAGACAGGACTAGAGCCGGGATATCTTGGGCCATTCCAGGTGCTGCTGATGACGCCAACCTCTACGAGACAACTGGATCCTCACCAGTCACAGCAAGAAGCTGTTCAACTACGTCAAAGAATGAGGAGTATCACTTCCGTTTATTTGTTTAGTTTAGTTTTTAGGAAGGGAAAGGCACCTCAACTAGCAAGGGCCACAAAGACATTTGTTGATAGCACATCCTAGAGTGTAATATCATATAAAGCTTGTCCCTTCATCTTACGTTGCAGCCGATTGGGAGGTCGTGGGGGTTCACTGGTTTTCCATTGAATCGGGCCAAAGAAATAGGACATGTACTCATGGTTTTTTGTTTCCATTCCTTCTATATGCCTGATGTTTGACCTACCGAGTTACCGAAGCTTGAACATACAAGACTCCTAAAGACCAAACCATGGACCAGATGCAGAGGATTCCAAACCAGCCGGCGACCAACGCCACCTCCTGAGTCACCCCCTGAAGAAAAGAATCATCGAGGGATACTGAGCAGCATATGACAAAGAGGAGGTACTGTTGTGGAAATTTTATTAGGATGTGTTTTTAATATGTCATGTATTGTCATTATGTCTCTCAGTGTGTAAACCATTGGAGTGGATATCTTACTGTGGATGTAGAGAACAATCAGCTGCCAGAGCGCAGAGGTCTCCAATGGCAAACAGTCTATGTGCTATGCACTGGGCTGTGGGCCAGGGGAGACTGATGCGCTGCAGAGCCGTGTTTTCTTGGGAAATGTATGTGCGCCAGCTAGGGCCCCCGCCCAAGAGCGGTTATTGGCTTGGTGTGGATGTACTTATTAAAGAGAACACAATACGGAAAGGAATGTGCATTCATTATTTCCAGTGCGCCTGATCAACCACTGGAGATTGTGACGCTGTTCCTCTAAGTAGGCCCACATGAGAAACCTGGTGAGCCTTGTTGAGCATTGATCACTGATCAGTGCTGAACAAGATTCCCCCTAGTGGTGATTGAGAGAAATGTTGTGTGTCATCACTTCCTGTATGTTTGTACTGTACATGAAGGGAGTGGTCAGGTGTTGGGCCTGCCCCTACCTATTGTTATCCCTTTTGTCTATGTAAATAAAGAAGGAGTCTGGGCGAGAGGGCAGTCTCACCAGATCTCTCAACCATGAAGCATCTTATCTGATTACTGGAATATTGGGGCCTTTCCTTACACAAAAGGAGCTTGATACACGTGCTTGTAAACACGGGGTAAGAAAATTTCTACAACATACCCATTAACGGAAAGAAATACACTTGGAGATGCATGCTAAGTGTAATATACCCTTTTACAGACAGATTTACTCTTGGCGTACAACAGCTGGAACACCAGATTTTGGGTATTGCTATTTTGGAAATTGAATTTCACCCCAGAAAATAATATATCCTTTGACGGACACTATGAAACTTGTCCAGTCACAGCTGGAACACCAGATTTACGGTATTTCTATTTTTGCAACTGAATTTCACCCCAGAAAATAATATATCCTTTGACGGACACTATGAAACTTGTCCAGTCACAGCTGGAACACCAGATTTACGGTATTTCTATTTTTGCAACTGAATTTCACCCCAGAAAATAATATATCCTTTGACAGACACTATGAAACTTGTCCAGTCACAGCTGGAACACCAGATTTACGGTATTGCTATTTTTGCAACTGAATTTCACTCCAGAAAATAATATATCCTTTGACGGACACTATGAAACTTGTCCAGTCACAGCTAGAACACCATATTTACGGTATTGCTATTTTTGCAACTGAATTTCACCCCAGAAAACAATATATCCTTTGACGAACACTATGAAACTTGTCCAGTCACAGCTGGAACACCAGATTTATAGTATTTCTATTTTTGCAACTGAATTTCACCCCAGAAAATAATATATCCTTTGACGGACACTATGAAATTTGTCCAGTTGCAGCTGGAACACCAGATTTACGGTATTGCTATTTTTGCAACTGAATTTCACCCCAGAAAATAATATATCCTTTGACGGACACTATGAAACTTGTCCAGTCACAGCTGGAACACCAGATTTACGGTATTTCTATTTTTGCAACTGAATTTCACCCCAGAAAATAATATATCTTTTGACGGACAGTATGAAACTTGACCAGCTAAAGCTGGAACACCAGATTTACGGAATTGCTATTTTTGCAACTGAATTTCACCCCAGAAAATAATATATCCTTTGACGGACACTATGAAACTTGTCCAGTCACAGCTGGAACACCAGATTTACGGTATTTCTATTTTTGCAACTGAATTTCACCCCAGAAAATAATATATCCTTTGACGGACACTATGAAACTTGTCCAGTAACAGCTGGAAAACCAGATTTACGGTATTGCTATTTTTGCAACTGAAGGTCACCCCAGAAAATAATATATCCTTTGACGAACACTATGAAACTTGTCCAGTCACAGCTGGAACACCAGATTTACGGTATTTCTATTTCTGCAACTGAATTTCACCCCAGAATATAATATATCCTTTGACGGACACTATGGAACTTGTCCAGTCACAGCTGGAACACCAGATTTATGGTATTTCTTTTTTTGCAACTGAATTTCACCCCAGAAAATAATATATCCTTTGACGGACACTATTAACCTTGTCCAGTCACAGCAGAAACCACTGATTTAGGGTATTGCTATTTTGGAAATTGAATTTCACCCCAGAAAAAAAAATATATTCTTTGCCAGACAGTATTACACTTGGCTAGCCACAGCTGGAACACCAGATTTAGGGGATTGCTAATTTTTGAAGTGAATTTCACCTATCAATAAAATATAGAAAATTCTATCTGGAGTTTCTAGGGGTGACAATAAGCACAGCCAAGCCCCTTATGTAGGATATAGCAAAAAAAAAAAAAAAAGTAGTATTGATGGATTGATGGACTTGGTGGCAGCTTGTGCTGGAGCACGAACACTATGAAACTTGTCCAGTCACAGCTGGAACACCAGATTTATAGTATTTCTATTTTTGCAACTGAATTTCACCCCAGAAAATAATATATCCTTTGACGGACTCTATGAAACTTGTCCAGTTACAGCTGGAACACCAGATTTACGGTATTGCTATTTTTGCAACTGAATTTCACCCCAGAAAATAATATATCCTTTGACGGACACTATGAAACTTGTCTAGTAACAGCTGGAACACCAGATTTACGGTATTGCTATTTTGGTAATTGAATTTTAACCCAGAACAAAAGCTATACTTTTACGGACACTATGAAACGTGTCCAGTCACAGCTGGAACACCAGATTTACGGTATTCCTATTTTTGCAACTGAATTTCACCCCAGAAAATAATATATCCTGTGACGGACACTATGAAACTTGTCCAGTCACAGCTGGAACACCATATTTACGGTATTTCTATTTTTGCAACTGAATTTCACCCCAGAAAATAATATATCCTTTGACGGACACTATGAAACTTGTCCAGTCACAGCTGGAACACCATATTTACGGTATTTTTATTTTTGCAACAGAATTTCACCCCAGAAAATAATATATCCTTTGACAGACACTATGAAACTTGTCCAGTCACAGCTGGAAAACCAGATTTACGGTATTGCTATTTTTGCAACTGAATGTCACCCCAGAAAATAATATATCCCTTGACGGACATTATGGAACTTGTCCAGTCACAGCTGGAACACCAGATTTACGGTATTGCTATTTTTGCAACTGAATTTCACCCCAGAAAATAATATATCCTTTGACGGACACTATGAAACTTGTCCAGTAACAGCTGGAACACCAGATTTACGGTATTACTATTTTGGCAAATGAATTTTAACCCAGAACAATAACTATATCTTTGACGGACACTATGAAACTTGTCCAGTCACAGCTGGAACACCAGATTTACGGTATTGCTATTTTGTTCATTGAATTTTTACCCAGGACAAAAGCTATACTTTTACGGACACTATGAAACTTGTCCAGTCACAGCTGGAACACCATATTTACGGTATTTCTATTTTTGCAACTGAATTTCACCCCTGAAAATAATATATCCTTTGTCGGACACTATGAAACTTGTCCAGTCACAGCTGGAACACCATATTTACGGTATTTTTATTTTTGCAACTGAATGTCACCCCAGAAAATAATATATCCTTTGACGGACACTATGAAACTTGTCCAGTCACAGCTGGAAAACCAGATTTACGGTATTGCTATTTTTGCTACTGAATTTCACCCCAGAAACTAATATATCCTTTGACGGACACTATGAAACTTGTCCAGTCACAGCTGGAACACCAGATTTATGGTATTTCTTTTTTTCAACTGAATTTCACCCCAGAAAATAATATATCCTTTGACGGACACTATTAACCTTGTCCAGTCACAGCAGAAACCACTGATTTAGGGTATTGCTATTTTGGAAATTGAATTTCACCCCAGAAAAAAAAATATATTCTTTGACAGACAGTATTACACTTGGCTAGCCACAGCTGGAACACCAGATTTAGGGGATTGCTAATTTTTGAAGTGAATTTCTCCTATCAATAAAATATAGAAAATTCTATCTGGAGTTTCTAGGGGTGACAATAAGCACAGCCAAGCACCCCAGATCACCCCAGAAAAAAGTGACAGAAAAACGCTCTGGGCAGCCTGAAAACAGTGAGCAATTAACTGGCAGAAGTTGAATGATTCAGAGTTGTAGATCGATCACTTCATTAAGTGTTTTTGCTGAGTTAATCCCTGCCTAATCTTGCCCCAACAGCAGCTGCATCCTATCCCTACACTAGTCAGAGCAGAGTGACGTGCGGCGCAACGTGACTCCAGCTTAAATAGAGGCTGGGTCACATGCTGCACTTGGCCAATCACAGCCATGCCAATAGTAGGCATGGCTGTGATGGCCTCTTAGAACAGAAGTAAAATGCTAGTCGATTGGCTGCTGTGCAGCCCTTCTGAAAGCGGGAAGAAATCGCCGAACAACGGACCTGAACTTTTACGTAAATGTTCGGGTTCGGGACCCTGTCACGAACACCCCAAATTCAGTACGAACCCGAACTATACAGTTCGGGTTCGCTCATCCCTACTTTTCAACATTCCAGCGTGGCATCCTGACAACAGTTCCAGCAAAGCTCACACTGCAAACTTTCCACAAGGTGGAGATGGATCTGCTATCTATTTGCAAAGCCTGGTGCCTCTCCACTTCCTGTACTTTTTTTAAAGTTATTGCCAGAAGACAGGCTGACAAGTTGCAAAGTTGCCAGCCAAGGGATCTGCAAAAAATGCGGACGCGGATGACAAATGGATGTGCATCCGCAAGTTCTGCGGACCCATTGACTTTAATGGGTCCGCAAACGTTTATTTGCGGACAAGAACAGGACAGTCTGTATTTTTTGGACAGACAGAAAACACGGACCATGGACGCGGACGCGGATTACAAATGGTGCATTTGCCGTGTTTCCCACTGACCCATTGAAAATCAATGAGTCACGCAGAAACCACCAAAAATGGAGCAACGAACAGGGAAGAAAACAACGGTCGTGTGCATGAGGCCTTAGACTGCTCTGGGACATTGTAACAAGATATTCGGACGGAAGAGAGCTTTGTGCTGCTGATCACTTTAAGGCTAGGGCTACACGGTGACCTGTGTCACACGACATTCATGACGCCCCAATGTCGCGCACCATTTTTTATAATGATAGTCAATGGTGTCATACTGCGACATGCGACATGCTTTGTCTGCAACATGACAGATATACAAAAATCCAACTTGGACCGTTGCGTCGCAGTTGCAGCATGTCGCAGGGCGACACCATTGACTATCATAAAAAATATTGCATGACTTTTCGGTGACACATGTCGCCGTGTTGCCCTAACCCAGCGTTTCTCAAATAGTGGGGGGCGCGAGGCTCCGTAAAGGGGGGCTCCAGGTGACAGGAGATGAACGCTTCCACTGTGGAAGCGTTCATCTCCATAGTGATCTGTATCGCCGTACTCTGGACAGCGATACAGATCGCTGTGCTGTGCGGCAGGGGAGGGAGAGGCGTCTCCCTCCCCTGCTCCTCTGATAGGCTGCGGGCCTTGTGCCGGAAGCCTATCAGAGCGGTTCAAGCGTTGCTGGGACCCTGGACCCTATTGGGGGAGAGCCTGCACATGATTTGGGGGAGGGGGAAGCCTGGACCCTGCACATGATTTGGGGGAGGGTTAATGTAGCCTGCACATGATTGGGGAGGGGGTTAATGGAGCCTGCATAATATTGGGGGAGGGTTAATGGAGCCTGCACATGATTTGGGGAGGGGGTTAATGGAGCCTGCACATGATTTGGGGGAAGGGGGGGTTAATGGAGCCTGCACATGATTTTGGGGGTAAATGGCCCTCACCTGTGGGGAGATTGGTGTACTTATAGCAATTTTATAGACAAATGATACTATTTACAGTCGCACGGGGGGCGCAAAATGTTTTCTTCTTCCTAGGGGGGGGCATGACAGAAAATAATTGAGAAACACTGCCCTAACCTAACTCACAGAGGATTGTCTAGACTGGATACTATGTAACAAACATGTATTGATCATAAACCCCTTTACCACCTTACTCTACCTAGGATGCTGGCATGAACCCCTTCCCTACTATAGACCACCAAAGATGTTGGCATTAAACTATCCACTATCCTAACCCACATGAATCCCTTCAGTCTCGTCTCGTGCAATGTTCCCCACAAATAGCAGCACCGGTCCAAGCGCCAACGGCGACTCTAAAATATTGTAACATCTATAAGAACATTTTGTGAGAATACATCCCCTTTAAAAACACTTTGCTTTCCTATGAAGATCCTAAACCTGATGTATACCTGCATATATAACAACTAGCTCGATGGTTAGACATACCAGAATGAAGCTGAAAGGCAAAACAACCTTATGCAAATTTCTAACATTCTTTAAGATTTCTAAATTTTACTGGCCAATGTCACCATTGTTATGATGGTAT
>JAKVIS010005287.1:0-12238 GCA_033119425.1 Bufotes viridis | reverse complement strand
AAACAATCTTTATCATTTTCTGTTCTTGCTCATTGAAATATATGGCAATCAAACATGCTGCTTTCTTGCAAAGAAACTTATGATCTTTTTATATAATAATCTTACTGCCTCTCTGAAGCACATACCGTGCATCATTCTGAGATTCGGTTTCAGAAGCAAGTTCATTACCATACTCATTAATGTGAATTACTGAAGTTTTCTAGCACGTCTTCATTAACCATCTGTTAGTCAAGCAGTGATTTGTGTCTATGTGTAAAGATTATTTTTGGAAAAGCACCTGAACAGGCACCAACTCAGGATGATTTCATCTGTTTGCACTTCACATTATCAAACCAGCTGTTCCTCCAAACAATTTGTTTCAAAATATTCAATTTCTTTAATTTAAAAGAGGCAAAGCATTCTTGGTGATGTGTGATCCTAGAAACATGAGCTCTGGTGCCATCTTTCAATATTTATAGTCCGTTTAGTTCAAGTACAGTAACATTAGATCTGTGTGAACTGTTTATCCTCTGGGGTCGAAAGCCTTCAAAGAAGCATCTATTTGTACCAGTCACTCTATATGTCGGTAAGTTTACACCTTGGGAAGAAAGGGAAGACCAATGATTAATCATGTTACTGCTGTTTCTGCAAATGGAGATGGAAATTTGAGATCGCTTCCTTAGGAACAGATTTTAACTATTGTTTGCACTTTATTTAGCTTTTCTAATAAACTTTTATCATATGACAATAGCGTTCAGTGGACAAGGACAAGCTATATCCATGCAAGGAAATCCTGCTAGAATGTAATGTCAAAATATATAGACCTATTGTATAATTTTTTATTAGTTATATGGCAACCAACATACACCACAGTGTGGAGCACAGAATGTGTTCATTCCTATAAACCCTCCATTAATTTCCCTATCCCAGGTGTACAAATGTACAAAACACACAAGGGTCGATTGTCTAAGGCCTCTTTCACACGGGCGAAGCTTCCGCTGGGTGCAATGCATGTGGTGGACGCACTGCACCCCCACTGAATCCGACCCATTCATTTCTATGGGGCTGTGCACATGAGCGGTGATTTTCACGCATCACTTCTGCATTGCGTGAAAATCGCAGCATGCTCCAGTTTCTGCGTTTTCACGCAACGCAGGCCCCATAGAAGTGAATGGGGCTGCAGGAAAATCGCAAGCATCCGCAAAGCGCGGATGCGGTGCGATTTTCCCGCATGGCTGCTAAGCCGATGGACCCGATATTCATTATTTTCCCTTATAACATGGTTATAAGGGGAAGTAATAGCATTCTTAATAAAGAATGCTTTGTAAAATGAGGATGAAGGGGTTAAAAATAAAAAAGTTATTTACTCTTAGCCACTTCTGATTGCGTAGTAGCTTATTTCTCTTTCAAGCTTTAGCTGTAGTTTAAGTGACTCAGATGACGCCACATCACATGGTCCAATCACATGGTCCATCACGGACCATGCGATTGGACCATGTGATGTGACGTCATCACAGGTCCTTTAGAATACAGCTAAAGCTTGAAGTGAGATCGCTTAACTACTCGATCAAGTGGCTAATCGCGCATATTCCCCCAGAACGCACTCACGCATTCAATCCAGGCATCAAACATGACGCCCGTGTGAAAGAGGCCTAAGAATCCAATTAAGGTAAGTAAATGTTTTTTAAATATGGGGACATATATGGGGAAACCATAAAAATCACTTTAACTAAAGATTAATTGGCTGTACACAACAATTCTACATGAACAAATTTGCACACGCAACAGTTCCTAAGGGTTCTATATTATGTCCCTTTAGGCATCCCATAGGTCATAAATATCGTGGCCTCTTTTGGCATCATTTGTGTCTGTAATGTAGGAGGTTTTGGGGCATGACATATCGTCTTTTCTCACAGATTCTTTAAATTTTCTGTGAATTCTAGGAGGTGCTCTACAAGTCAGGATATCTTTTTATTATCAAATTGTCTGAACCTTTGCTTGCTGGATTATTAGAACTTTACTAAAAGGTTTCCTGAAAGATCTAAAAATGAGTTTCATTTTTTAAATGACTCATTCATTAGAAAGATTGCATTGTTTCATATAGCCCTACTACCAAGTTAAAGGGGCTCACTTCAGAAAATGGCATTTATCATGTATAGAAAGTTAATATAAGCCACTTACTAATGTATTGTTATTATCCACATTGCTTTCATTGCCTGCTTGCTTAATTCATTTTTCCATCACATTATATACTTCTCGTTTCCATGGTTATGACCACCTTGCAATCCAGAAGCAGTGGTTGTCGTGCTTGCACACTATAGAAAAAAGCAGTGGCCTATGTGCGCTCTCCAGTTACAGGAGAAATTGCAGTTAATAAAATAAAAATGTGATGTTAAATGTCTCCCAGAGGTCTTGTATGACCTTATTTAGGACACAAAGTGTAAAATAAAATAGAAAATAAAAATAAAAAGTGTTTTTAAGAATAAAAACATAAGTTTTAGATGCAAAATATCACCTTTCTCCACAATTAAGTTATTCAAAAATAAAAATTTACAAAATTAAAAAAAATAGTCCATAATGCCCGACTTTATAAAAATATCACATAATCTACCCCATCAGGTGAATGCCATAATTTTATCATGTATACCACATAGTAAACTTCATAAAAAATAAAAAAATGAATTTCAATTTTTGTCCACCTCACCTCCCAAAAATTCATTTCCAAAATGTGGTCTCTTCATGGTGCCGAAAGACCATTCCAGCAAAATCTGCCCTCCAAAACTATATGGCACTACTTTTCTTCTGAGTAGTGTTGAGCGAACAGTTCGAGCATAGTTCGGGTTCATACCGAATTTTGGGGTGTTCGGGACATGGACCCGGACATTTTCAATAAAGTTCGGGTTTGGGTCCGTTGTTCGGTGATTTCTTCCTGCTTCCCGCCAATCATCTGGCATTTTACTTCTTGCTCTAAGAAGCCATCACAGCCATGCCTACTAATGGCATGGCCGTGATTGGCCAAGTGCAGCATGTGACCCAGCCTCTATTTAAGCTGGAGTCACGTAGCGGCGCACGTCAAACTGCTTTGATTAGTGTAGGGAGAGGACGCAGCTTCTGTGAGGGTGAGATTAGGCAGGGAAAAGTCAGCAAAAGCACCTAATGAAGTGATCGATCTACAGCTGTGAATCATTAAACTTCTGCTAGTTAATTGCTCACTGGTTTTTAGGCTGCACAGAGCGTTTTTCTGTCACTTTTTTCTGGGGTGATCGGTGGCCATTTTGTTACTTGTGGTGCACCAGCACAAGCTGCCACCAAGTCCATCAATCCATCAATACTAGTTTTTTTTTGCTATATCCTACATCAGGGGCTTGGCTGTGCTTATTGTCACCCCTAGAAACTCAGGATAGAAATTTCTATATTTTATTAAGGGGTTAAATTCAATTGCCAAAATAGCAATCCCCTAAATCTGGTGTCCCAGCAGTGGCTAGTCAAGTGTAATACTGTCTGGTGTCAGGCAAAGGATAGATTATTTTATGTGGTGAAATTCAATTGCCAAAATAGCAATCCCCTAAATCTGGTGTCCCAGCAGTGGCTGGCAAAGTATAATAGTGTCCGGCAAAGGATAAATTTTTATTCTGGGGTGAAATTCAATAGCCAAAATAGCAATACCGTAAATCAGTGGTTTCAGCTGTGGCTGGCCAATTTAAATAGTGTCCTGCAAAGGATATATTATTTTCTGCGCTGAAATTCAGTTGCAAAATAGAAATACAGTAAAACTGTTGTTCCAGCTGTTGCAGGCTTCTGTTTAAATCTGTCTGTAAAAGGGTATATTATTTTCTGGGGTGAAAGTCAGTAGCAAAAATAGAAATACAGTAAATCTGGTGTCCCAGCAGTGGCTGGCCAAGTTTAATAGTTAATACGGCAAAGGATATATTTTTTTCTGGGGTGAAATTCAATTGCCAAAATAGCAATACCATAAATCAGTGGTTTCAGCTGTGGCTGGTCAAGTTTAATAGTTGATACGGCAAAGGATATTATTTTCTGCGCTGAAATTCAGTTGTAAAAATTGAAATACAGTAAAACTGCTGTTCCAGCTGTTACAGGCTTCATTTAAATCTGTCCGTAAAAGGGTATATTATTTTCTGGGGTGAAATTTAATTGCCAAAATATAAGTACAGTGAATTTGGTGTTCCAGCTGTGACTGGACAAGTTTAATAGTATCCGTAAAAGGTTAGATTTTGTTCTGGGGTGAAATTCACTTGCCAATATAGCAATATACTGAATCTGGTGTTCCAGCTGTTGCAGGCCAGGTGTTAATCTGTCCGTAAAGGGTATATTACACTCAAGGTGTATATACAAGTGCTGAGAGGGCCATCTGCAATAACTTCACATGCTACCGTGCATCTCCCTTTGTTTTTCTGTCCTTTAAAGGGTATATTACACAAAGTGTTAAAATACAATTGCTGAAGGCATAATCCTACATATTTTTTCACACGCTACTGTGCATCTCCAAGTGTAATCCTGTCTATAAATGGATACCTTTCATCCAGGGCCTAAATACTAGGCCTACAATTGATATTCCCTAAATCAGTAGTTTCTGTTGTGCCTGGATTAGTGTAATACGGTACATAAATAAATAGGCAGATAGTGTTAGGTGCCTGTAAAAAAAGGCCTGAATTTAAAATCAATACATTGGGCCAAATATTTTTTTTCTTATTGTGGTGCTTGGTGAACGGTAACAATGAGGAAAACCTCTAGTAAGGGACGCGGACGTGGTGGTGTTAGTGGACCCTCTGGTGCTGGTAGAGGACATGGCCGTTTTGCCACAGCCACACGTCCTAGTGAACCAACTACCTCAGGTTCCAGTACCCGCCAGAATTTACAGCGATATTTGGTGGGGCCCAATGCCATTCTAAGGATGGTAAGGCCTGAGCAGGTACAGGCGCTAGTCAATTGGGTGGACGACAGTGGATCCAGCACGTTCACAACATTATCTCCCACCCAGTCTTCTGCAGAAAGCGCACAGGTGGCGCCTGAAAACCAAGCCCATCAGTCTGTCCCATCACCCCCATGCATATCAGGGAAACTGTCTGAGCCTCAAGTTATGCAGCAGTCTCTTATGCTGTTTGAAGACTCTGCTGGCAGGGTTTCCCAAGGGAATCCACCTAGCCCTTCCCCAGTGGTGGAAGACATAGAATGCACTGATGCACAACCACTCATGTTTCCACATGATAAGGACATGGGAATACCACCTCGTCGGAGTCCGCACGACTCCGATGATGACAAAACACAGGTGCCAACTGCTGCGACTTTTTGCAATGTGCAGACCGAACAGGAGGTCAGGGAGGAATACTGTGTGAAAGACGATGCAGGGGACGATGAGGTCCTAGACCCCACATGGAATGAAGGTTGTGCCACTGACTTTCATAGTTTAGAGGAAGAGGCAGTGGTGAGACCGAGCCAACAGTGTAGCAAAAGAGGAGCAGGGGGCAAAAGCAGAACAGCCGCCAAGAGAGTTCACCTGCTACTGGCCACCGCCACCAGGGACCGAGCACCCCAAAGGCAGCTTCAAGGAGTTCCCTGGCATGGCACTTCTTTAAACAATGTGCTGCCGACAATACCCGAGTGGTTTGCACGCTGTGCCATCAGAGCCTGAAGCGAGGCATTAACGTTCTGAACCTTAGCACAACCTGCATGACCAGGCATCTACATGCAAAGCATGAACTGCAGTGGAGTAAGCCCCTTAAAAACAAGGAACTCACTCAGGCTCCCCCTGCTCCCTCTTCTGCTGCTGCCTTAGCCTCTTCCTCCGCCTCAGTGGGGAATGTTGGCACCTGCCGCCAGCCAAACAAAGGATGTGCCACTGACACCACCACCTGCATCACCAAGCATCTCCACCATGTCACACGGCAGCGTTCAGCTCTCCATCTCACAAACCTTGGAGAGAAAGCGTAAATTCCCACCTAGCCACCCTCGAGGCCTGGGCCTGAATGCCAGCATTTCTAATATCCTGGCCTTTGAAATGCTGTCATTTAGGCTGGTGGACACAGACACCATCAAACAGCTGATGGCCATGGCTGTCCCACAGTATGTTGTTCCCAGCCGCCACTACTTCTCCAAGACAGCCGTGCCTTCCCTGCACAAACAAGTATCCAATAAAATCAAGTGTGCACTGCGCAACGCCATCTGTGGCGTTGGTCCCCTAACCACAGATACGTGGACCAGTAAGCACGGCCAGGGACGCTATATCTTCCTCACTGCACACTGGGTAAATGTAGTGGTGGCTGGGCCCCAGGCGGAGAGTTCCTTGGCGCACGTCTTTCGCCGCCAAGGATCGCAGGGCATCACTCTTTGCCTCTTGTAGCCTCCTCCTCCTACTCTGCTTCCTCCTCCTCTGCTTCCACCAGCTCATCCAGTCAGCCACATACCTTCACCATCAAATTCAGCACAGCCTGGTGTAAACATCAGCAGGCCATTCTGAAACTCATATGTTTGGGGACAGGCCCCACACCGCGCAGGAGTTGTGGCGGGGTATTGAACAACAGACCAACGAGTGGTTTCTGCCGGTGGGCCTCAAGCCCGCCTGGTGGTGTGCGATAATGGGCAAAATCTTGTCGCAGCTCTGGGACTAGCCGCTTTGACGCACATCCCTTGCCTGCCGCATGTGCCGAATTTGGTGGTGCAGAAGTTTATTCACAACTACCCCGACATGCCAGAGCTGCTGCATAAAGTGTGGGCCATCTGTGCACGCTCCGGCGTTCACATCCTGCCGCTGCTCGCCTGTCTGTGCTACAGCGGAACTTCGGCCTTCCCTCTCACCGCCTCATATGCGACGTGCCCACCAGGTGGAACTCCACCTTGCACATGCTAGAGAGACTATGCGAGCAGCAGCAGGCCATAGGGGAGTTTTAGCTGCAGCACGCACACGTCCAGTCGCACAGATGTAATCAGTGAAATGAAGCATGTACTAAGAAGTTCTTTTAAGAGTGTCCTAAGAGGTTCTTTGGAATAGTCTCTGAATATTTACAAAGCATATTGTTTTATGGCCATGATCTGGATGAATTATACTGCTTGTATTTCTTTAGAACAATAATAATAGAACAAACAGGTGCACTCTGCGGTCTTACTAACCCTCATTCTGATGTTCAAATTGAGAATTAGCAAACATATCCTGCTGTGGAGGACATGTCTGAGCCCGAGCACTGCGCCCAAGGTTTCTCAGGTAGCTTGGGTCCTAACACTCACCTACCTGTGCCGTATGGGCAATATCAGGGGCCAGTAGGCTAAATTACAGGAGTGTAAAGGCCGACTCGCAGCAAACTCACCAGTTACCTCCAGCATGTAGCCATGCCTGCAATGAGAGGTGGGAGAAGGCTGTAAGCCCCACCCAAGACTGGCTGATATGGCCCAGGCCTCAAAGGTGTACCGAAATGTAGCCTGTGAATGGAAATCAGGCACATTTACCTAGGAGTTTATATACTCCAGACAACTCAATATACAAAACGACAAAAAAAAAAAAAGGCGTGGTAGGAAATGCTCAAACCCAAATGCCGTTGTGCATATATAAACAGGGGGAGCATATCCTGCACTTGTGGCCCGTTGCTAATGGTGATCCCCAGCAAAAATGCATACAATGGAGGATGCCATCCAAAGGCTACAATCTGGTGCACCTATGAGGCCTGGGCCATATCAGCCAGTCTTGGGTGAGGCTCTCAGTCTTCTCCTCCTCTCACAACCTAACCACAACCTCAGTGATTGACAACTGTGTCTCATCATCATCCACCTCTTGAACGAACGATTGAGGTTCACCACCGTCATCTTCTTGAGACTGTGAAGGCTCAAGAGGTTGGGAATCCGGCTCACAATATCTCAGGTCCCTTTTCAAGTGTGCTGGGTGAGAGGTACAAATCTACTAGTGATGCTGGAAAGAGCTCATCGGAATATCCAAGCATTGGATTACTCATTCGGCAAGCCTCTCCATGGTGGGAGGAAGGATGATCAGAATGAGGATTCTGTTGACCAGACTCTTGGCTACAGAGACTAGACTTGGTGGAAGAGAGAGTGGTGCTTAACCGACTGGAAGCATTATCTTCAGCAATCTAACTGACCAACTGTTCGCACTGGTCCGACTTGGACAGTGTTGTCCTGCGCCGCCCAGCTAAGTTGGACATGAAGCTGGGTATGGTGTGTTATAGTGATTTCCTTACCCCGTGCTCACAAGCACGTGTATCAGCTCCTTTGTGTAAGGAAAGGCCGCACTATTCCAGCAATGAGATAAGATGCTTCATGGTTGAGATCTGTTGAGAGACTGCCCTGTCAGAACCTTTCTTTATTTACATAGACCAAGGGATAACAAATAGGAAGTGGGCGGGCCCAACACCTGACCACTCCCTTCAGGTACAGTACAGTCATGCAGGAAGTGATGACACACACACACACAGAAAGAATACCACAACATGTCTCTTAGTCACCACTAGGGGGAATCTTGTTCAGCATCGATCAGTGATCAATGCTCAACAAAGCTCACCAGGATTCTTATGTGGGCCTACTTATAGGAACAGCGTCACCATCTCCAGCGGTTGATCAGGCACACTGGAATACCGAATGCACGTTCCTTTCCGTATATTGTTCTCTTAATAAATGCATACACGCCTAAGCCAATAAATCCGCCTTTTGGGCGGAGGGCCCCAGCCGGCATCTATCCATTCGGCAAGAAAACACTGCTTGCTGCGTCTCTATATCCGCAGCAAGATATCCACTTCCAGTGGTTTGCACACTGAGAGACACGATGACAATATTAGAAAACACATCATAATAATTTTCCCTTTCATCCTCCATGACGGCATACCATGAGAGATGACCCGCCCTCCAACCAGGTAGGGACAGGAAGTATAAAACGGACCCTCCTCCAGCAAAGCCTCAGTGTCTTCCTGTCCCTCCAGGTGGGAGATGGGTGATCACTCATGGCAAACTGTCATGGGTCCACATTCTGTTAAGGCAGCAGAGGTGGGAAAGTCAAGGAATGCCTTACACATGTCGGCAGGCAGCTCCTACCTCCTATATTGGAGTTGTTCAGGTGCTGGGCGTCTTGGAAAGGGACCCTGCCGCTCTCCTCCCTTCTACCGCACCGGGGGTGGGAGCCATGTGTTGGCCGGACACTTATTTAGTTCCTCCGGCATACAGCTCCTCATCGCGCCGACTTCGGCGCTTGCGATGAAGTCACCGGAAGTCCGGTGCGTTCCACCGGGACTTCCGGGTAGCGCGACGACCGGAAGGGGCGGAGCTATTAAAGGCGCGCAGATCAAGACGGAGGTCGCCCACTGATCTGAGGTCTGTAGGTGAGGGTGATTTAAGAGGGGCTGTAAGCTACCTATGATGGCTGACACTGCAGCAGGACAGATGGATCCCTCAGGAAATGCTACCACCGTGAGTTCCCTACAAGGGATAAAAGGGATGTGGTTTTATAGTTTGGTATTAATGTCCTCCCCTCTGTTATGTTTCTTTTCTCATTCTGGTTGCCTGCAGAGTGATAAAGATGTGGCTAAAAAGCAAAAACTTCTAGTAGTATGAAGTGCAGGGCCGGGCTGACACAGAGGCTGGGAGGCTCCAGCCTCAGGCGCTCCAGCCTCAGGGCGCAGGCAGGGGCCGGCGAGAGGGAGAGGACTGACAGGTGGAACTGCTCAGCGCTCCCTCCTGTCATTCCCTGAGTCGGGCCCGTCAGAGCGCTCCTCTCACCTCCATTATGCTGCTTCAGGCCCGCTGCCTCAGGCTCTAACTAGAAACAGAGTAGCAGGTGGGCGGAGCCTAACGGACCTCCGTTAGGCTCCGCCCACCTGCTAATGTGAGGCAGCGCTGGGGCCTGATCCCGGAAGCCTCGAGCAGTGACCATAATGGAGGTGAGAGGAGCGCTTTGACGGGGCCCGGCATTAGGTACAGTGAAATGCCGGGCCCCTTCATTAAGTCTGTGACAACATGGGGGGCAGAAAGAGCATGACAACTTGGGAGGAGGGGGTGGTAAAAGAGCATGAAAAGATGGGGGAGAATGACAGGGGCAGAAAAAGCATGACAAGAAGAGGGGATTATGACAAGAGGGGGGCATGACAAATTACTATGTGGGGGCACTGCTGGTGGTTGAGGGTGTGGGGGACATTACTGTGTGGGGGCAGTGTGGCGGACATTACTGTGTGGGAGGCAGTGTGGCGGACATTACTGTGTGGGGGCAGTGTGCGGACATTACTGTGTGGGGGCAGTGTGTCGGACATTACTGTGTGGGGGCAGTGTGGCGGACATTACTGTGTGGGGGCAGTGTGGCGGACATTACTGTGTGGGGGCACTACTGTGTGGGGGGCAGTGTGGGGGCACTACTGTGTGGGGGCAGTGTGGCGGACATTACTGTGTGGGGGCAGTGTGCGGACATTACTGTGTGGAGGGGCAGTGTGGCGGACATTACTGTGTGGGGGCAGTGTGGGGACATTACTGTGCTGGGGGCAGTGTGGCGGACATTACTGTGTGGGGGACACTACAGTGTGGGGTGGCATTATACAAAAGCTCTGCAGATGCAACTCCCATGTATTGGGTCACCACAATTTGGGTGGTCATTCAGTAAATGAACCCTATTATGGGGAGAATCTGTGGATGACACATATTTGTCCCACAGACACCCCCACCCCCCAAAACAGGGTTAATTTACTGAATGACCACCAATAAAAGAGGTGGGGGTCACATATGCTATTTCATAATGACAGCAGGGCCCGTGCAGTGACTGTATTCTACTACACTCCCATCCTCCCGCTCACTGGATATAATCTTATTAACTATATAACTGTAGTAAATCACTACAGTTATATAGTTAAGATTATATACAGTGTCGGGGGTGTAGTAGAATACAGTCACTGCACGGGCTTCGCTGGCGCTGTCATCAAAAAGCAGATACAACCCCACAGCCTCACCCCTTGTATTGGGGGTCATTCCTACATGGACCCTGTTATGGGGAGGGGGATCTGTGGATGACACATATGTGTCATCCACAGATTCCCAATAACAGTATCATCCATCACAGATCCCCATAGCAGTGTCATCCACAAGTTGGAGGGGGTGGGCGACTTGGGCAGCTCAGCCTCTGTTGGTGGTGGACCTTGTCCCAGCCCTGATGAAGTGTGTGAGTTGTGCAGCAAAATTGCCTGACAAGTATAGCAGGAAGTTTTGTAAGAACTGCACGGCTGCAATGGCCAAAGATTTAGTTCCGTCCATTAGGGATGAGTTAAGGGACGTGATTAGGGAAGAGATGCGTTCTGTCTTGTCTGAACAGCCCACTTCCAATCCTGTCTCGGCCAGCCACAAAACTAAATCAAGAGGCAGAGAATGTGTATCTGTTTCTTCCGATTTAAATACAGATTCTGGATCTGATAGTGATGAGCTCGAGATTCTTCGGGTTCTGACTCAGAATTCGAAGTTTTCTCTTTCGTCCGAAGATACTAGTGAATTAGTCAAAGCAATTAGGACGACAATGGATCTTGCTGATGAAAAAATTCACAGATCTGTCCAAGATGAGATGTATGGGGGTCTTGAGCATAAAAAAGACGTGTATTCCCAGTACATAATAACATGATGGACATGATTAAAAGGAGTGGAAATCACCAGATAGGAGACTGTTTATTTCCAGAACAATGAGACATAGACTTCCATTTAGTGACGATGACGAGACCTTATTAACGACCTGTCCTAAGGTTGACGCATCCCTCTCTAAACTGGTTAAAGGTTCAAATTCCCTGCTCTTTGAGGATATGGGATCATTAAAGATCCCATGGACAAAAAAGTAGATTCCACTTTAAAGAAAACCTGGGAATCTGCGGCAGCAATGTTTAAGCCTAATCTTGCAGCCACCTCAGTTTCCCTGCTCCATGAAAAAATGGTTACAACGACTAGAGGTACTCGTTAGGGAAGGTGCTCCGTATGATAGTTTAAAAGATGCCTTTCCTCTTCTATTAAAAGCAGTTGATTTTGTCTCGGATGCTACAGCAGAGTCAGTGAGAATAGCGGCTAGAACCTCTAGTTTATCTGTGGTAGCAAGAAGAGCCTTATGGTTAAAGTCGTGGACTGGGGACGAGCGCCAAAAATGAAGCTATGTAGTCTACCGTTTCACGGTAATTTAATGTTTGGACAAGATCTGGAGACTATTCTGGAAAAGCTGCAGATAATAAAAATCCTTCCCCAAAGATACTAGCAAAAGAAAGTTTCCTTTTATAAAACAAAGAAGAGAGGG
>JAKVIS010005286.1:0-12290 GCA_033119425.1 Bufotes viridis | reverse complement strand
CCTGACTGGGTGATCCAAATTGCCATTATACAGCTCTGTCATTCCAGCAAACCGTTCTTGTTATTGCGGTGCCACTGCTGTTTGATACAGCCATTAAAAGGGTTTATTACAAGGAAATATTTCTATAATGCGTCTTATTTGCCCTAGTGCGGTGTAGTTATATATTCTAAAGCCCTGTCTGTCGTGTAATACTGGCAAAAGAAAATATATTCGCCGTTCTGCATAGCACTTATATGTAGAAATGCCTTTTGTGTAGTGGAAAAGTTGAAAAAAAATTAGGGCCTAATTGCCTTTCAGCGATGCAGTTATATATTCTATAGCCCTGTCTGCTGTGTATTACTGGCAAAAGAAAAATATATTTTCCGTTCAGCGTTGCACTGATATGTAGAAAATCCTTTAGTGTAGTGGAAAATTTTAAAAAAATTAGGGCCTAATTACTATTCAGCGGTGCAGTTATATATTCGAAAGCCCTGTCTGCCGTGTCTTAGTGGCAAAAGAAAAATATATTCGCCGTTCAGTGCGGGCCGGACAGGGGCTTGACAAGCCTAGGGGAGGCCCGGCATGACCGAGTTTGGAGGGAGCAGGGAAGGGGAGTGAGATGGTTAGGAAAGGGTTAAGGTGAGGTAGGGAGGGGCGGGGTTAGAGGAGGGGCCTGGGGGTTTAAAAGTTAGGGAGTAGCGGGAAAAGGGGCCATTTTGGTGGAACAGGGAGAAGATTAGCAGCCCCACAGGACGTCGATTCAGTGGCTCACCTGAATAGTGATGGCGGCCCCCTCGGAGGTCGAGGTGCTGTTGGAGCAGCTCAGGGCTGCGGCGGTGACGAGAGGTGCGGAGTGGCTGCAGCAATCTGTTCAAGGGTTGCTGCCGAGGTCGGGGGAGACGGCTGCCTCTGCTTCCTCCCCTTGCCGGCCGCGGAGGACTAGGCCTCCGGCGCGCCGAAGTCCTGAAGTGACCCCGCGGGTCCGGCGCCGACTTAGGAGCCCCTCTAGGGACCCTCCGGCACGAGGAGTGCGGTTGCCCGGCGGTCGCGTGCCGGGAGGAATCCGCATGGTAGGCGGGACCCGGGAAGGGGAGGGCTGGACGCCTCCTCTGTTGCTGCGGGCGGTGGGGATTCTGGACCTGGTTCGGCAGGTCCCCCAGGCTTGGGGGATCGTGCCCGGCGGGGGACGGCCCAGCGGAGTGCCCAGAGTGAACGGCGTGGTCAAGATGGCGGCACCAGAGAAGAGGAGAGTGGCGGGCAGCTGTCGGCTGGCTCTGTGACGTCTTCAGCCCCGGCGGTGGTGGCCACTAGTGGAGGAGCTGCTGTACTGCAGGCTTGGAGGACTGCGGGAGCTGCAGAGGGCACAGGGAGTGCTGAAGCCATGAGGACGTCCGGGAGTGAGATCTGCACCAGGCAAGGTCCACTGCATCACATCGCGGCTGGTGGAAACACAGCTTCCACGCAGCTAGGTTAGGCGCTTGGGGATGTGCGTTTGGCGGTTCCGGGGATTGGTGGGGGGCAGGCGATAGGGGGCGGGGGTGCTAGGGCGAACAGTGTAGGCGGTCTGGGTGAGTTGCTGTCTGGTTTGCGGGATTTGGTTAAAGGGCTGGTGGGGGCTGGGCAGTCTGCTGGGGCGCCGGGGCCCGTGGGGGGTTTCCTGAGGCCTGCGGTTGATGGGGGGTGGTGGTTTTGGGTAAGGAGACAACGGGGAGTGCGGCTAGTGGTGCGTCGGGGGCTGGGCAGGGTTCGGGGGACGGAAGTAAGGATAAGGGTGAGCCGCGGCTAGATGACGCTGCGAAGGGTGAGGTGTATGTCTGCTTTGAAGGGCCGTTGGGGGCTCACTTGAAGCAGGAAATGAAGGACAGGATTTGGAGGGGGGAGTACGTGGATGTGTTTTCGCTACTTCCGTTGGAGAGGTTTAAATTGGATTGGGACCGGAAGGAGGATAAGAAGGAGGAGGAGGAGAAGCGGCGGTATCGGTTGATCCCGATAACGTTTTCAAATTGGTTGCAGGCGTTCCTTTAAACTGGTTAGCGTGATTGGGGAGAAGGCGCCGGAAAGCTGCTCTGCTCTGTTTTGTTACCTGGACGCAATCGGGGAGACGTATCGGGTGTATGGGGGACAAGGATGGTTGCATTATGACGAGTAGTTTAGGCAGCGGAAGGCGGTTCGGGCGAGCATGCGTCGGGACCACAAGGATATTGGCTTGTGGATGCGGGTTATGGCTCTGGTGAGGGCGGGACAGTCCTTTCAGGGGGGAGCCGGGGGTTCCGTACATACGGAGCGCTCGGCGGCGTCTCAGAAAGGGCTCTGTTTCTTGTTCAATGAGGGGGTTGCAAATATGGGGACAAGTGTAAGTTTAAGCACGAGTGTTCCTCGTGTGGGGGGAATCATGGGGCACAGCGGTGCTTTAAGGGGCGAAAGGGCAGGAGTTGGGGGGATGCAGCTGGGAAAGGGGCGGACGCCAATTCGGGTGGACGTGATGGAGCCGTTTCTAAGTAGGTACCCGAATGTGGCGGTGGCTGAGTTCCTGTTGTGGGGGTTTCGGGATGGTTTTCGGATCCCGTTCGTGGAGGGGGGCGGTGTTGCGGGGTGGGAGGAATCTTAAGTCGGCGGGGGATTATCCTGGGGTGGTGTCCGAGAAGCTGCGGAAGGAGGTTGAGTTGGGACGCATGGCAGGCCCATTTCAGGACTTGCCGATGCCGGAATTGCGGGTGTCGCCGCTTGGGGTGGTGCCTAAGAAGGAACCTAACAAGTTCCGACTTATTCATCACCTTTCTTTCCCGAGAGGGGGTGGTTCGGTTAATGATGGGATTGCGCCGGAACTGTGTTCTGTTGTTTATACTTAGTTTGATGAGGCGGTGCGTCGGGTTCGGGAGTATGGGCAGGGGGCCTTGTTGGCCAAGGTTGACATTGAGGCGGCATTTCGGCTGTTGCCGGTGCACCTGGAATGTCAGCATCTGTTGGGCTGTTTTTGGGATGGGGGGTTTTATGTGGATAAATGCCTGCCCATGGGTTGTTCTGTTTCGTGTGCCTATTTTGAGTTTTTAAGTACGTTTCTGGAGTGGGTAGCGCGGGAGTGGTCCGGTTGGGATTCTATCATCCACTATTTGGATGATTTTTTGTTTATTGGGCCGCCAGATTCGTCAGGTTGCGCGGTTATGTTGCGGTCTTTTGAGGCTATGGCGAATCGGTTCAGGGTCCCGTTGGCGGCGGGTAAAACGGAGGGTCCCACCACCGCGTTGAGTTTCCTGGGGATTGTTATTGACACAGCTGCTATGGAGTGTAGGTTGCCCGAGGACAAGTTGGAGGATTTGCGGTGGGGGGTGGCCGAGGCGCGGGGGCGGAAGAAGTTGCGGCTCCGGGAGGTTCAGTCGTTGTTGGGGAAACTCAATTTTGCTAGCCGGGTCTTGCCTATGGGCCAGATTTTTTGCCGACGGCTGGCTAGGGCAACTGCGGGAGTCCAGTCCCCTCATCATTTTGTGCGGCTTCATCGGGAGCTGCGGGATGATTTAGGGTTTTGGGCGTCCTTTTTGGAGACCTATAATGGGCGCTCGTTTTGAATGGCTGATGTAGTTGCGGCGGCGGACGTTGATTTATTTACGGATGCGGCTGGGGGGTTTGGGTTCGGGGCTTATTTGCAAGGTCGGTGGTGTGTGGGGGAATGGCCGCAGTTTTGGAGGGAAGAGGGCTGGGTTCGGAATTTGGTTTTGCTTAAGCTTTTCCCTAATGTGGTGGCGGTGTCGATTTGGGTGGAATTTTTCCGGAACAAAAAAGTTAGATTCCATTGCTACAATTTGGGGGTGGTGGAGTCTATTAATCATCTTTCGGCCTCATTGGTACCTGTGGTGCATTTGCTGCAGCGCTTGGTTTTGGTTTGCTTATCGTTGAATGCTTGGGTGGTGGCTTCTCATGTTCCGGGGTTGGAAAACTCAATTGCGGATGCTTTGTCTCGTTTTCATTGGGACCGGTTTCGCACCTTGGCACCGGAAGCAGACGAAGATGAAGCGAGCTTCCCTCTGGAGTTATGGAATCTGCCGTTTGGACGGTAGAGGAGTTGGTGAGGGGGTCGTTAGCGGCTGGGACCTGGGCGGCATATACGAAGGCATGGGAGCTGTGGGTTTCGTGGAGGGCGCGGTTTCAGGGGTACGGGTTGGAGGATGGGGTTGTGTTGTTGTTGTTTGTGGGGCACTGTAGGGAGGAGGGGTGGTTGGTGTCTAGGATGGGTAAGTTTCTGGCGGGGTTGGCATTTGGTTGTAGGAGCCGGGGGGTGCAGGATGTGACCAAGTCCTTTTGGGTGGTTCAGGCCTTGAAAGGTTGGAGGAGGTGTTCATCCAAGGAGGGCGATCGTCGGAGGCCGGTCTCTTTTGAGTTGTTGGGTGATATGATCGGACAGCTGGGGTGTGTTTGCAGGTCTGTGGGGGAAGTGAGGCTTTTTCGTTTGGCCTTTTCTTTGGTGTTTTTTGGGGCTTTGCGTATCGGTGAGTTGGTTAGCCCGAGTAAGTGCCGAGCCGGGAGGTTGAGACAGGAGGATGTGGTGCTGTTTCAGGACAGGGTCGAGTTTTGGGTTCGGAGGTCAAAGACTGATCAATTGGGAAAAGGGTGTAAAGTGGTGTTGTTTCAGGTGGACGGTTCGGGGGCTTGCCCGGTTCGGTGTTTTGAGGAATTCGGGAGGCGTGGTGTGGGGGTTTCTGGACCATTGTTGGTTCATGAGGACGGGACGTTTTTGTCGCGTTATCAGGTTTTAGCGGTGTTCAGGGAGTGTTTGTTGAGGCTGGGGAGGGACCCGCAGTGTACGGGGGTCACTCTTTTAGGATTGGGGCAGCTACCGAGGCGGCTCGTATGGGTTTGGGGGACAATGTTATTCGTCGGATTGGGAGATGGGAGTCTATTCAGTTCCGGTCTTACGTTAGGCCAGCGTTGTTATGAGGACGGGGATGAGTAATGCGGGGACTGGGGGGGGTGAAAAAGAGGACCTGTTTATTGATTTATTTTTTTTTTTTTGTGTTTTTGCAGGAGGTGCAGTTTGTCTGATGTGGATTCTGGGCCACTCATATGTGTTTTGGGGGGCGTTGAGGGCAGATGTCAGGCCAGACGGTAGGCAGCTTGGCTTTCCCAGAGAGGTGGCGGTGATCAGGTGGTTGGGGTCGAGGGGCATGCTGTGGAGTCGGGTGCTCCCGGAATTTCACAGGTTTGCGCGGTTGGATGCTCCCCCGGGGGTTTTGGTTTTACATGTGGGGGCAACGACTTAGGGGTGCGTCCTTGCCGGGAACTCACGAAGGACATCAAATTTGATCTCCTTCGGTTGTGGGCGCAGTTTCCTGGCATGGTCACGATTTGGTCTGATATGGTGCCGCGGAAGTGTTGGAGGGAGGCCAGGTCGGTTGAGAGGTTGAATAAGGCTAGGATTAAAGTCAACGGGGCGGTGGGTCATTTTGTGTCGCGGAACGGTGGTGTTGTGGTGCGGCATAGGGAGTTTGACTCTGGTGAGGGGGCGTTTTGGAGGGCGGACGGGGTACACCTGAATGCTGTGGGCATTGATTTGTGGTGCTCAGGGCTGCAAGATGGGATTGAGGTAGCTTTACGAGTGTGGCGGGACGCAAGGGGGTGAGGTGTTTCCCCCCTTGGGTCGTGGGCGGTGGGGGGTCCTTGGAGTTGGGGGTTATGATGGCTCTGGCGTGGAGGGGAGGGAGCCAAAAGGAGGCTCTGGACTCCCCTGGGATTGGTTTGGAGTGTGGTCGGTGGCGGGTACCTGCCCTAGTTGTTGCCTATAGTTACAGGTTCTGCCTCTGAGCTGGCGTTTTAACGGCTAGAGGTAATTTATGAGGGGGTGGGGCAGCTACCCGCCAGTTTTGGTGAGCTCCAAGGACCCTCCCCGTGGTTTCATAGGCAGGCCTTCAGGTGGGAAGGTCTGGGGGTAGGAGGTTAATTTATTGATTATTTATGTTAATAATAAATGGCTGCTGTGGCCAATTAAATCCATCCTGGTGGTCGTGTCTTTATTAAAGGTGGGGGTGGGAGTGGCTGTTGGGAGGTGAGGAGAGGTACGACGAATCGACAATACGCGGGTCAAGCGTTGCACTTATGTGTAGAAAACCTTTTATGTATTGGAAAAGTTGAAAAAATTTGGGCCTAATTGCCATTTAGCGGTGAAGAAATATATTCTAAAGCCCTGTTCGCCATGTATTAGTGGCAAAAGAAAAATTTATTCACCGTTCAGTGGTGCAGTTGTATCTGGTAAAGCCCTTTTTGCGGTATTGACCGAATTACGTTGTGGTGAAATTTTTTACATGAAACAGGCTTTTTTTGGGAAAATTGATGGGTGATTGTAGACCTCCTTTTGTTGTATGGACCAAATTACGTTGTCTTGAAAGTTTTTTATGTGAAGCTGGCTTTTTGTGGGAAAATTAATGGGTGATTGTAGACTTTCTTCTGTATGAACCGAATTCCATCATCCTTTTATTGGTGATTTTTTTTATTTCAAACATGTTTTTTCGTGACAAATTGATGGGTAGAACTCCTTTTGCTGTATGGACTGAATTACCTCGTCGTTGGTCCTGCAGTAAATATAATGAAGACGCTGATGACAACACACCAGCAGACTTTGCCTTTACCATCTATTCACAATTAAATCAAGTTGAAAATATGCATGTGTTATTATCTGCTCCGTCTGTATTCGATCTCCACAGCACACAAGACATGACTGGAGAGCCTCTGCTTTGGAGTCCAAGTCCAGTTTCTTAAGATCAGGAGTTCCATCAGAATTGTGCGTAACATTCTTGCTCCCTGTGCAAAGCCATAACAAAAGGACTCCGTAGGCATACACATCAGAGGAAGCTGAAGCTGGTTTCCCCAATTTTAATTCAGGAGCAGTAAACAGCGGGAAGCAAATAGAGGTGGCTGAACTCCGCTGCTCTGCATCTCTTGTGAAGTCAATGTCTCCAACTATGCCCCACCTGCGATTTACAGCAAATACATTATTTTCATGTAGTCATCCAAGAATTATGTTGGAGGCATGTAGTGTATGCAAGCTATGTGCGACCCCTTTCATCACTATCACACTGTTCTGCAACTGGTTTGCCTGGGCGAACAGAGTCACACAGGGGAGTTCCTGCTTCGTGTTCTTCAGCAAGAAATCGAATCCTGGCTTTCTCCGCGACAACTCAAAATCGGAACCATGGTAAACGACAATGGGAAGAACATGGTGTCGGCGCTGCGTCAAGGAGGGCTGAGCCTTGGCCCACATGTTCAAGCTGGTTGTCAAGTGGTTCCTAAAGTCTTCCACCCATCTGCAAGTCATATTAAAAATGGCCAGGAAACTTTGCATGCACTTCAGCCATTCGTGCACCAGAAAGCACACCCTCCTTGAGCTGCAGCAGCAGAACGACATTCCACAACATAGGCTGATATGCGACGTTTCCACCCGTTGGAATTCCACCCTCCATATGTTGGACCGACTATATGGACAGAGAAAGGCCATCAACGATTTTTTGATGAGCGGACAGGAGTACTCCCCTGTGTAACTTTAATGTCAGCCAGTGGCAGCTCATGCGTGACACCTGCCGTTTGCTCAGGCCCTTTGAGGAGGCCACATTATTTGTCAGTCACCAGGACTACGGGTTGAACAACAACATTCCACTGCTTCATGTCCTGGAACAGATGCTGGTAAATCTGGATGGCCAGGTGACTGGAGACGTGGCGCCTACATCTCATGGCCATGTGATCCCTGTGGAGGCTGAACTGGAGAAGGAGAAGGACATTGGGGCACAAGCAATGTGTTGCAAAATGGGTGTTTTTTCTAAACAGGTGAAAGGAGAGGAGGTGCAGGAGCAGCCGGAGGAGCTACAGGGCGATGAGGAAGACGGGGCAAAGGACCCAGACACACCGTGGCAGTATGCAGTGGAGATGGAGGCAGGGAGTCCCTCCGAGTCACTTGCTTAAATGTCCCGCTGCATGCTCACTTGCGTAGTGACAGCCAAATTGTCACCAAATGGCAGAGGGATGACTTCTGGCTCTCCACCTTGTTGGACCCTTGCTACTGGTCCATAAAGGGGGCTTTTTTAACACTCGCTGAGAGGGAGGACAAACTGAACTACTATAGAAACATCCTATGTAGTCAGTTGGCTGCTGCCTATGTTCGCCATCGTCCATCCCATCCTCTCGCAGGTCTGACCGGGGGGTCCCACTGTGCTCATGCTCCACGGCCATGGCTGCTGGGGAGGGGCGGGATGGCAGAAGCAGTACCGGCTCCATCAGCAGCAGTCTGAGTCTAGAGTTGCTGATGAGCAGCTTTCTTCACCCGCCTAGGAAAGAAACTACTTACCAGCAGCTAGACATAGAGCAGAACCTGAACCAGCAGGTGGTAGCATACTTGGAGTGCACCCTGCCAGCCGTTATTGAAGATCCACTGGACTACTGGACAGCCAAACTGGATTTGTGGCCGCAACTGGCCGAGTTTGCCCTGGAAAAGCTGTCTTGCCCAGCCAGTAGTGTGGCATCAGAACGGGTGTTTAGTGCGGCGGGGGCCATAGTTACCCCAAGGAGAACTCGTCTGTCCACCCTAAATGTGGAGAGACTGACCTTTGTCAAGATGAATCAGGCATGAATCAGCCTGTATTTCCACCCACCAATGCCTGATGCCTCAGATTAGATCATCCATGCTGCCTCACCCAAACCTTGACAAAAGAGACTGGTTTCTTCTGGCTACCTGCCTCAGCTACTATTCTGATTCTGCCACCCACCTGATGCCACACATCTGATGCCAAGTGCTCCTTCTTACACCCACCATCGTCAGTGGGTAATGTTATTGCCACCCACCTCCACACTCTGTCACTGGGTTACTTTGTGGTCTCCTGATGCTGCTGCTACCTCCACAATATGTCACCTTGCCACTATGTGGTGTCCTGATGCTGCTGCTACCTCAACACTATCTCACCTTGCCACTCTGTGTCTTCCTCATGTTGCTGCTGCTGCGATCTTCATACTGTCACCTTGCCATTCTGTGGTCTCCTGATGCTGCTGCTACCTCCACAATATGTCACCTTGCCACTATGTGGTGTCCTGATGCTGCTGCTACCTCAACACTATCTCACCTTGCCACTCTGTGGCCTCCTTATGCTGCTGGTGCCACCTGCACACTGTCACCTTGCAACTCTGTGGCCTCCTGATGCTGTTGCCACCTTCACACTATGTCACCTTTCCACTTTGTGGTCTCCTCATGCTGCTGTCACCTCACCACTATGTCATAGGTCCACTCTAGGGATTTCTCATGCTTTTCCCACCCTCCCCACTTCATGACTGGGACAGAAAAATTAGACGCACAACGGATTCTCTCTATGTAGCAGCTGTAAGGCCTGTATGATCAGAATTGACTTATGATTTAATAACCAAAAGCAGGAGTGGGTACAAAACACAGAAGATATGTAAATATTGCGTTCACCTGTCATCTCTGTTTTGGACCCACTCCTGTTTTTTTTTGGCTTTAGCAATACTGATGGATTACTGACAAAATGCTGACCGAGTAAAGGCGGATGCTCAACAGATATGATCTGTTTTTTGTGGGTTATTGTTCTTACGGATCAGAGTAAGGGCAAAATAATCAGTGACGTTAATGCAAACTTACTGCTGACACTCTCTCCACTCTGTCTGGGGGCTCTTCTTATATAAGCGTTTAATAGAACATGTTCTGTAGACATCTATGTGGAATCAGCTGACGAGGATGTTAAAAGAGTCAGCTTCTTCTTGACGCTAACATCGACCTGTAGGGCTGAGTTCATACTTGAGTTATTTGGTCAGTTTTGGCCTCGTGACTGCCCAAATAAGTGAAGTGTGCAGTGATTCTAAGAGCGACGCCTGTCATCTGCATGTCATACTGTCTCACAGTATTATTTCACTACCACAGCATACTCCCTATGCGTGTTACTGCAAGTCACAGTATTCTACACCCCTATACAGGCTCTCTGCAGCCGAGAAATAAATTCAGATCAAACGAAACTTCTTCAAAAAATTAGGCGAACCGGCCGATTCAAATTTTTCTAAAATTTGCTCATCTCTAGCATGCTGTTATTTTTCTTCAATATATTTTTCTTGACTCTGTTAATCTTCGCAAAAGCATTGTATTCATATGCCATATATAAAAGTGACCTATTATTATATATACTTGCATTATGTGGGCAATGGTTAAATATCTATGTATTCCTTTGTGTTGTGTGTTATTACTTTTTTGCCTGATGTGGGCTTTATTTGTTACAACCATATAAATCACGCATAAGTCAAGGATATAATCTTTACTGGACCACATTTCATGATTGTCTTAACGCCGTCCCCATGCTGTTCCTGATCCTTTTAGATGTTTTTTGTGTCACTTTCAGACCTTTTCCAATGGACCAGGCACCCTCCCCTCTTCAGAGCAGGGGGTGCCTGGTTGTCTCCAAGTGACTTCTATTATACTCGGGTGCTCGGCCGAGCGCACGAATATAGCAATGTGTTCGGGCCAAACATCCGAATACTATGGTGCTCGCTCATCACTGATTGTCTCAACACTGCTGTTATCGTGATTGCGCAAATGATTATCATGCTCTTATATTGTTAGGGTACATTATGCTTTGAGAAATATATCTTTATCACACATACGTGGCAAAATGGTGTTCTCACTTAGTAGAATAATTATTTCTTGATAATTTTCTTCACTTGATAACATGCGTGATTAAGACTATTTGATATTGACATTTTCCGGTAGCGCATGCGTGGACTATTTGTATATCTGTGTTATTAGCATACGCTAATGCTGACGCTGCTTAGTAGAGTATGTATGGAGCGTTTGAACATCGATATCACCAGAGCATGTTCAATAATAAGGTTCAGGCTATTCACCCTATTCCCGGTATTCTCATTGCTTTGACTGTGCATGTGCCAGCTTTCATTTTTTCTGCTCTATTTATGTGAACTTTCCTTTCCTCCTGCACTCCACTACGGCCATAGGCAGTATGTTCCTTCTAGATGCCAAAGACATTTAATAATGTAAGTGTAGACACAGACGTACTTCATTGTGGTATTTAGGTATGTTATTTATGGGATCACTACATTTCCCCCTGATAAAGCTGCATGATACCTATGGCAGCAATTCACATGGGATTTAACTTCACAGCACTGGATTAAAGGTCCTTTTGGTGTAATCCTTTTCATAGGTCATATCACTAGTGAATTTACTTCTTATTCATGTAGATGCACTAGCACATTTATATGCACATGATGTCATATGATCACATCTCATAAACTTTATTATAATCATGTTATTGCTTGATTTTGTTTGAACTGCACTGTAGGTGGAGACTTTTCTTGATATATATCGTATTTTTCTGACTATAAGACATACATCCCCGCCTAAAGGCAGGGGGGAAAGTTGCAGTGCGTCTTATAGTCTGACTGCTAATAGCTGATTCCATTATGGAAGCGGTCGTCAACACGTGGGAGACAAAGGGAGGCGAGGGCAGAGCTGCGCTGGCTGCGCTATGTGACATCAGGTCACAGTGCAGTGCGGAAAAAGAGCAGGAAGTGGGGAGTGAGTGGCAGCACCGTCCGGAGCAGGTTTTAAAGGGGTTTTCAGAGCTTTTAATGTTGATGAGTATCCTCAGGATACGTCAACAATATCAGAAAGGTGGGGGTCTGACACCTGGCACCCCCACTAATCAGCTGTATGAAGGGAAGGGGTTTTCAATCTCCCTTTTCTCTTCCTGCTCGCCTGCGCATCTTCCCTTCATATAGTTGTGTGGCGGGGTTGCCAGGTATTGGACACCTGCCAATCTGATTGATGACCTATCCTAAGGATAGGTCATCAATATCAATAGCCCGGAGAACCCCTTTTAAGGGGTCCAATCTGAGGCTGACTAGAGGTTTGATGGAGGCTGGAGGGGCTGATCTGCAGAATCTGTAACTCAGTATCACTGCATATTTGTTGCTGGTCTCAATTATCAGTACACAGTTCTTGATTCCCTAAGGGTGCTTTCACACTTGCGTTCTGAGGATCCGGCAGGCACTTCCGGCCCCCCGGATCCGTCAGAATGCAAGTCACCTGAAAGCATTTGAAGACTGATCAGGATCCTGATCAGTCTTCGAAATGCTTTCAGGTTACCATGGCAGCCAGGACACTACTGAAGTCCTGGCTGCCATGGTAAGTACTCCGCAGGGGCCGCAGCGCAGGTAAGTACACTGCTGTGGAGTACTTACCATGGCAGCCAGGACTTCAGTAGCATCCTGGCTGCCATGATAATCAATCGGGCCCCAGCTTACACTGGAGCCCGATCAGAACTGCT
>JAKVIS010005285.1:0-12222 GCA_033119425.1 Bufotes viridis | reverse complement strand
ACTCCGTGGACACCCGCCGGCCCGCACCGCACTGCACTGGATCCTAACACATCGTCAGGACACAGTGCACATATGTGGGCACTATGATCTGACTCTGTGTGATGTCAGGTCCCAGTGCAGCTCACGAAGAAAAGGCTGGAAGAGCTGAGGAGAGTTGGTGGTGCCCCTACAGGAAAGGTAAGTATTTCTCCTGCGCTGGGGACTGATGGCTAGGAGCGGGAGATGGTGGCACTGGGGGAGCTAAGGGCACGGAGGACTGATGGCACTGGTGGGAGCTGATGGCACAGAGGACTGATGGCACTGTGGGGAACTGATGGCATGGGGGACTGATGCACTGGGGGAGCTGATGGCACAGAGGACTGATGGCACTGGGGGAGCTGATGGCTTGGGGGACTGATGCACTGGGGGAGCTGATGGCACAGAGGACTGATGGCACTGGGGGAGCTGATGGCACAGAGGACTGATGGCACTGTGGGGAGCTGATGGCATGGGGGGACTGATGCACTGGGGGGAGCTGATGGCACAGAGGACTGATGGCACTGGTGGGAGCTGATGGCATGAGGGGCTGATGCACTGGGGGGAGCTGATGGCACAGAGGACTGATGGCACTGGGGGAGCTGATGGCACAGAGGACTGATGGCACTGGTGGGAGCTGATGGCATGGGGGACTGATGCACTGGGGGAGCTGATGGCACAGAGGACTGATGGCACTGGGGGAGCTGATGGCTTGGGGGACTGATGCACTGGGGGGAGCTGATGGCACAGAAGACTGATGGCATAGGGGAGCTGATGGCACTGGGGGAGCGGATAGCACAGAGGACTGATAGCATGGGGAGCTGATGGCACTAAGGATAACTGATAGCATTGGGGAGCTGATGGCATGGAGGGGGTTGATGGCGCTGAGGACTGATGGCACAGGGGTCTGATGATGTCACGAGGGGGCTGATGAGGTTTTATAATGGAAAAAGTTTTTTTAATTATTATTTTTTCTTATTAGAGTAATCGATTAATCATTAGATTTATCGAAAGAATACTAGAATAGAATAGAATACTTCATTACTAAAATAATCGATAGCTGCATTCCTAGTCTGAATACTTATGTCCATGCAAAATTTTTGTTTTTCCTGTTTAATATATTGGCAAACATTTCTAAAGAAATTTTTATTAAAGTGAATTTAGCACAAGGCCGCAACAAAATGTGTAAGCGTGAAAGGGTCTGAATACTTTCCGAATGGACTGTATTTGGCTATCTCTGGCAGCCCCACAAAGTTGAATGGAACGCCAGCAGTCGGACTCCCGCCAATCAGACGCATCCCTTATATTGTAGATAGGGGATATCTTGTTGGAATGGGACAACCTCTTTAACCTGTATGAAAAGCTAAGGGAGTTACTAGGGTTAAATATTTGGGAATTTCCTCGGTGCAAATCCCACACACTGCTATTAGTTGCATGGCTTCTCCTACAAAAAATCAGGGCAGATCCACACCACGGATGCAAGCACTAGACAATTTACATTCCTGTGAACGGTCCATTCATCGATGTATGTTATAGAGTCCCCTAACAGATCATATTCAACATAGAGATATTTTGCAGCAGCCTTTACTGTCTAGCTCCCTCTGCTGGCAAGTGTCCACTTAGCAGACGAAGATTGTAGAGATGCACTGGCCGATGATGCTCCTTATGATACATCTGATCAAGTCTTCCTGATATTCTCCAGAAGATAATTCAAATTTAGTTTCCCATATTTTAAGTGAACTTGTCAAGTATTTTTGCTGCCCAATCTGAAAGCAGGATATGGTAAATAAAGAGAAGCTAAACTCTGTGATACATAGTTTACTGTATATTATTTGGAGCATGAATTCTGAGTAAAAAGCAGAATAAATCCTGACAGGGCTCCTAGTGAGAGTCTTGACGCCCGCCCAACACATAGTGATTGACAACCTGCTGTGTACACAACTTGATACACAAAGAGCTGTCAATCATTCTATGTGGGTGGTATAATCAGGGCTCATTGTCTCTACTAGTGGCTCCCTGGTTTTCACCATTTAACCTCCTATATAGGAGTTGGTCTTCTCTGCAGGGAACACACCAGACCACTACCTCCTTGACCCATGGGGGTCAGGAGACAACGATCCAAAGCACTGAAGGGAAAAGCAACAGGCCTAGGTCAAGGCAGAGTATATGCAAATCTGAGAAACAGATCCGAGGTCAGGGCAGTTAGCAAAGGGTCAATACAGTGACAGGCACAGGTCGGGTCAGGGTCACAATCCGGGAATCCGACCAAAGTCGGTACATGAGCAGACAACCAGTAGTGATGTCGCGAACATAAAATTTTCAGTTCGCGAACAGCGAACGCGAACTTCCGCAAATGTTCGCGAACAGGCGAACCGGGCGAACCGCCATAGACTTCAATAGACAGGCGAATTTTAAAAACCAAAGGGACTCTTTCTGGCCACAATAGTGATGGAAAATTTGTTTCAAGGGGACTAACACCTGGACTGTGGCATGCCGGAGGGGGATCCATGGCAAAACTCCCATGGAAAATTACGTAGTGGACGCAGAGTCGGGTTTTAATCCATAAAGGGCATAAATCACGTAACATTCCTAAATTGTTTGGAATAACATGCTTTAAAACATCCAGTGTGTGTATACGATCAGGTATGATGTTGTATCGATCAGGTAGTGTAAGGGTTACGCCCGATTCTCAGACATTGACAGACCAAACTCCCTTTTAATGCACCGCAAACAGTCCATTTGCACAACCGCAAACTCCCCATTTGCACAAGGTTGGATACCAAGCTAGCCACGTCCCGGTGATGTCATTGAAGGTTTCTTCCTCCACCCAGCCACGCATAACACCAAGGGTCCCCGAAAGGTCAATTGAATTGATATTTCGAACGGGAGATGGTTAAAAAACGCTGGCTCCCTCCACTCTGTTTTAATCCACGGTCACTGCGTCTGCGCCGTGCAATTTACTGTCACACCCGATATGAGTGGTATTTTCTGTAGTACTATTCTCATCAGTTTAATCCTCTAATGTTCCCCAATCTGGGGGCCATTTATTGAATAGATTTTCGAACGGGGAGATGGTTAAAAACGCTGGCTCCCTCCACTCTGTTTTAATCCACGGTCACTGCGTCTGCGCTGTGCAATTTACTGTCACACCCGATATGAGTGGTATTTTCTGTAGTACTATTCTCATCAGTTTAATCCTCTAACGTTCCCAATCTGGGGGCCATTTATTGAATAGATTTTTCGAACGGGGAGATGGTTAAAAACGCTGGCTCCCTCCACTCTGTTTTAATCCACGGTGACTGCGTCTGCGCCGTGCAATTTACTGTCACACCTGATATGAGTGGTATTTTCTGTAGTACTATTCTCATCAGTTTAATCCCTGTTACATCCCATATCAGGGATTGCCTTTGTGAAAAAAATTTAGGCCGGGTACCTTCGACTGCCTTCACAATGACAGACCAAACTCTCATACACCAAACTGAATTGATTTCAGGAACCGGGAGATGGAAAAGCAGCTTGGTCGGTCCTCATACTCCCAAATTGGGGCACTGCGCGTGCACAGAGCAATGTGCTGTGACACCCTATATGAGTGGTGTCTTAACTAGTACTATTCCTATCAGCGGCGGGCGGGTGCGTGGTAACTTGAGAGCAGGTGACCAAAGCTGAGCTGGAGGAAGATGGTGCGTCAAGGTTCTTAGCGGAAGCTGTTGAAGATTGGGTGTCCTGTCTAAGCCAGTCAACTACGTCCTCAGAATTTTTCGGGTTCAGGGTACATGGCCTCTGAACACTAGGCATTATTCCAGGGACAGTGGAAATCACAGCACCACGACCACGACGGCCCCTGCGGGGTGGCCTGCCTCTGCCTGTCATTTTTTTTTCGATAAGTGGTACTGTGCCACCCTGTATCAGTGGTGGGCACTGGCAGTGGGCACACTACAGTCTGTGGAAGTGGGCCTGACACACACTGGCAGCAGGCAAGCAACTGAAATTAGACTAATGTGTAAAAATGAAATGCCTTATTTATCGTCAAGCTACTGTGCCACCCGGTATCAGTGGTGGCACTGGCAGTGGGCATACTACAGTCTGTGGAGGTGGGCCTGACACACACTGGCAGGAGGCAAGCAACTGAAATTAGACTAATGTGTAAAAATGAAATGCCTTATTTATCGGCAAGCTACTGTGCCACCCGGTATCAGTGGTTGGCACTGGCAGTGGGCACACTACAGTCTGTGGAGGTGGGCCTGACTCACACTGGCAGGAGGCAAGCAACTGAAATTAGACTAATGTGTAAAAATGAAGTGCCTTATTTATCGGCAAGCTACTGTGCCACCCGGTATCAGTGGTTGGCAATGGCAGTGGGCACACTACAGTCTGTGGAGGTGGGCCTGACACACACTGGCAGGAGGCAAGCAACTGAAATTAGACTAATGTGTAAAAATGAAATGCCTTATATATCGGCAAGCTACTGTGCCACCCGGTATCAGTGGTTGGCACTGGCAGTGGGCACACTACAGTCACTGGAAGTCAGCCTGACACACACTGGCAGGCAACTAAACTTAGATTAAAGTGTAAAATTGAAATGCCTTTTTTTGATGCAAAGTCCCGAGCCACATGGGATGACAGGGGTGGAGCACTGGCAGTGGGCACACTACAGTCACTGGAAGTCAGCCTGACACACACTGGCAGGCAACTAAACTTAGATTAAAGTGTAAAAATTAAATGCCTTTTTTTGATGCAAAGTCCTGTGCCACATGGGATGACAGGGGTGGGCACTGGCAGTGGGCACACTACAGTCACTAGAAGTCAGCCTGACACACACTGGCAGGCAACTAAACTTAGATTAAAGTGTAAAAATTAAATGCCTTTTTTTGATGCAAAGTCCTGTGCCACATGGGATGACAGGGGTGGGCACTGGCAGTGGGCACACTACAGTCACTGGAAGCAGTGGCGTAGCGTGGGTTGCCAGCACCCGGGGCGAGCCATGTATTGCGCCCCCCCAACCTGTGGGCACGCCCCTTTTTACAGATAACATAGTGGATGTCACTTGCAGTCCTATGTAACACTACAGATAATACAGTGATAGCTCTCTGAGTACAGATAATGTAGTACATGGGTGTGAGCCCCCAAAATTCAGAACACACACAGTGTGACCTGAAGTCTGGGGCCAGGATATGGCAGGGTGGGCCACCGTCTTCATTAGAACGTCATGACACCTTTTATCAGCCACGTCTCGTCTCTGCAGAGTTTCACAGAAAACATTTTTAAATTCCTCACTTTACTATCATCCTCTTCTATCATTATACACAGGGGCAATTATATATCCTAATAATACAGAGGGCCAGTATATATCCTAATAATAAAGAGGGGGCCAGTATATATCCTAATAATACAGAGGGGGCCAGTATATATCCTAATAATAAAGAGGGGCCAATATATCCTAATAATACAGAGGGGGCCAGTATATATCCTAATAATACAGAGGGGGCCAGTATATATCCTAATAATAAAGAGGGGCCAATATATCCTAATAATACAGAGGGGCCAGTATATATCCTAATAATACAGAGGGGCCAATATATCCTAATAATACAGAGGGGCCAGTATATATCCTAATAATAAAGAGGGGCCAATATATCCTAATAATACAGAGGGGCCAGTATATATCCTAATAATACAGAGGGGGCCAGTATATATCCTAATAATACAGAGGGGGCCAATATATCCTAATAATACAGAGGGGGCCAATATATCCTAATAATACAGAGGGGGCCAGTATATATCCTAATAATACAGAGGGGGCCAGTATATATCCTAATAATACAGAGGGGGCCAGTATATATCCTAATAATACAGAGGGGGCCAGTATATATCCTAATAATACAGAGGGGGCCAGTATATATCCTAATAATACAGAGGAGCCAGTATATATCCTAATAATACAGAGGGAGCCAGTATATATCCTAATAATACAGAGGGGCCAGTATATATCCTAATAATAAAGAGGGGCCAATATATCCTAATAATACAGAGGGGGCCAGTATATATCCTAATAATACAGAGGGGGCCAGTATATATCCTAATAATACAGAGGGGGCCAATATATCCTAATAATACAGAGGGGGCCAATATATCCTAATAATACAGAGGGGGCCAGTATATATCCTAATAATACAGAGGGGCCAGTATATATCCTAATAATACAGAGGGGGCCAGTATATATCCTAATAATAGAGAGGGGCCAGTATATATCCTAATAATACAGAGGGGGCCAGTATATATCCTAATAATACAGAGGGGGCCAGTATATATCCTAATAATAAAGAGGGGCCAATATATCCTAATAATACAGAGGGGGCCAGTATATATCCTAATAATAAAGAGGGGCCAATATATCCTAATAATACAGAGGGGGCCAGTATATATCCTAATAATAAAGAGGGGCCAATATATCCTAATAATACAGAGAGGGCCAGTATATATCCTAATAATAAAGAGGGGCCAATATATCCTAATAATACAGAGGGGGCATTATATATACTAATAATACTGTGGGTATTATATCCTCATAATACAGATCTCTGCTGTCCATATACCAGGCCTACCAGTATTACCTCTTCATATACCGCCTGGTCAGGGTGACTAGGCGGTATATGAAGGGGTAATATTGGTGGTAGGCCTGGTATATGGATAGCAGAGATGGCATCCTCTGAGCAGTACTGTCTCTGGTCATCCTTTACCAGCACCCTGACTGCCACCTGCGTAGCCTTTGACACTGACTGTCACTCACTGATAGCTAAGACTACTTTCACACTAGCGTCAGTGTGATCCGGCAGGCAGTTCCATTGTCGGAGCTGCCTGTCGGATCCGCTGTTCAGTGTGACAACTGACAGCATTTGTAGTCGGATCCGGGTGCAGTCTTTTTCACAGTTTTCCCGGTCTGCGCATGCGCAGATCGTAAGGACGGATCCATCCTTCAGTTGTTTCAGAATGCCGGATCCGGCACTAATGCAAGTCAATGGGAATTAGTGCCGGATCCGGCATTCCGGCGAGCTGATCAGGCATTTTGGACAGACATAATACCGCAGCATGCTACGGTATTATGTCCGCCAAAACGCCTGACAGTGACTGAACAGACGGCATACTGATGCAAACTGAACGGATTTCTATCCATTCAGATTGCATGGGGATATGCCTGATCAGTTCTTTTCCGGCATAGAGCCCTTTTGACGGAACTCTAGGCCGGAAAAGAGTAACGCAAGTGTGAAAGTACCCTAAGCAGCAGGCAGTGAAGTGCCATGAGAGCCAGGCTACGCAGGTGGCAGTCAGGGTGCTGGTGAAGGATGACCAGAGACAGTACTGCCCAGAGGATGCCATCTCTGCTCATCTCAACTATACCAGGCCTACCACCAGTATTATCCCTTCATATACCACCTGGTCACCCTGACCAGATGAGCAGGCGGTGTATGAAGGGGTAATACTGGTAGGCCTGGTATATGGACACCAGTACTGTCTCTGGCCATCTTTCACCAGCAGATTCCTGACTGCCACCTGCTTGCCCTGGCTCTTAGTGTCACAGTGTGAATAAGTCACCCCACACCTAACACTCAGGGAGTGATTCAGTCACACTGTGACACTGAGAGCCAGGGCAAGCAGGTGGCAGTCAGGATGCTGGTGAAGGATGGCCAGAGACAGTACTGCCCAAAGGATGTCACCTCTGGTGTCCATATTCCAGGCCTACCACCAGTATTACCCTTAATATACCGCCTGCCCACCCCACACCTAACACTCTGGGAGCTGTCACACTGACAGTCTGACTGACTCACATTCAGGCTGCCTGCTGTGGAGTCCTGAAGCGACACACTGCAGCAGCCTTCTTCTTCTTGACCCAGCTCCACTGTGTCTTTCCCGGCTGAAAGGTGGGCGGAGCTTCGCGCTGCTGTGGGCGGGGCTTCGCGCTGCTGTGGGCGGAGCTTCGTACTTGTTCTGTTGATACTGCTCCTCTCTCTGTGGCGCTGCTCTCAGTTAGCAACTTCATAGATTTTTTTTGTGCAAACGGCTGCCAGCGCCCCCTGCAGTCTGGCGCCCGGGGCAACGGCCCCCCTGGCCCCCCCCACGCTACGCCCCTGACTGGAAGTCAGCCTGACACACACTGGCAGGCAACTAAACTTAGATTAAAGTGTAAAAATTAAATGACTTTTTTTGATGCAAAGTCCTGTGCCACATGGGATGACAGGGATGGGCACTGGCAGTGGGCACACTACAGTCAGTGGAAGTCGGCCTGACACACACTAGCAGCAGGCAAGCAGCTGAAATTACACTAAAGTGTAAAAATGAAATGCCTTTTTTATGCAAAGTCCTCTGCCAGCCGGTATGAGTGGTAGGCACTGGCAGTGGGCACACTACAGTCACTGGAAGTCAGCCTGACACACACTGGCAGGCAACTAACCTTAGATTAAAGTGTAAAAATTAAATTCCTTTTTTTGATGCAAAGTCCTTGATGCAAAGACAGGGGTGGGCACTGGCAGTGGGCACACTACAGTCTGTGGGCCTGCAGCTCCTCACACACAGGCAGGCCATGCAACTGCAATATGCATATAAAGGGAAAAAAAGCAGACTAATGTTGCAGCCCTAAAAAGGGCTTTTTGGGGTGCTGTCAGGACGCTGTCCTTACAGCAGATATCAGATGAGTCTTTCAGGACTGGAGTGGACACTGAATTCACTAGCCTAGCTATCGATTTCCCAATTAAATCAGCAGCAACTACACTCTCCTTCCTCTCACTAAGACTGCAGCTTCAGAATGAATCTAAAATGGATGCTGTGCAGGAGGTGGGAGGGTCTGGGAGGGAGGGTATGCTGCTGATTGGCTGGAATGTGTCTGCTGACTGTGAGGTACAGGGTCAAAGTTTGCTCAATGATGATGTATATGGGGCGGATCGAACATCGCATATGTTCGCCCGGTAGAGGCGAACGCGAACAAGCTATGTTCGCCGGGAACTGTTCGCCGGCGAATAGTTCGGGCCATCTCTAACAACCAGATACAGCACACCTTAGCAGAAACAAGCAGTCTAGTGAACCTATTACTCAGGCAGAGAATGAGAGAAAGAGCATGACACATATAGCAGAAGCTGATAAACTCTGGTGTGTGAGCATCTACAGCAACTGTGCAGTTTTGCAATGTGGTAATTTCCATTGCAGTTTTTACAGCAGAAACATAAAATAACTGTGTTTCACTTGTATAAACTGTGTGGGAAATTACCGCATCACAAAATCTGTGTTGATCCCGTGTTCATATGTGCCTGTTTTAATATATGCAAATGAGCCTCTAGGAACAATGGGGGTGTTGCAGTTACTCCTGGAGGCTCAGCTCTCTCTGCAACTGCTGCACCCAGGGGCATAACGATCGCGGTCACAGAGTGTGCAGCCGCTCCGGCCCGCAGCCCTGCAAGTGCTTTTTTTTAAGTGCAGCTGCTTTCAGGGAGCAAGACGCGATGACGTAGGTTGCTGCGTTGGCCTCCCTCCTTCCCCGCTACACTATATACGACATGTGCCTCTCCACTGGGTCTGCGGGATGCACCTATCTCTGAGAGACCCGGAGCCTTCATTGCCTGACTGCTGCCGCCTTCCTGGCTGATGCATTGATTGACGCCCTCTGACTGCCTTCGATCTTGCTGCTCTCTGCCGCTCTGCTCTGCTAATCTTCTGTCCCGGCTGATGCCAGGCTCCAGGTTTGAAGTTACGATCCTGTACTGCCTCGTGTCTCTTTACCCCCTGTTCCCTGTGATTATCTCCTCCATCTCCCTGCTCTTAGTGATTGTCATCCTGACCTCTCAGCATTTGGTCATGCTCCGTTGGTAAATTGTTCTCCCTCCTGCTGGCACAAAGTAAAACTGATTACATCTCAGCTTGCTGTGGATGAATGGTAACAATATTTTTTCCCCTCTAAACTGCATACTGAGACTGTTGACAATGCAGTATTAAATAGAGGGAGAATGATAAAATAAAGAAGAAAAGTAAACCTAGAAGACAGGAGGATTGTGACGGAATGCCTGCCACCCCAACTGGGTGCCTCCGATGCTCCTAGTGCTTGCCAAGGACCATCAGCACTGCACTCGACACTAGAACCACCACGGACCCCACGAACCGCCTCTCCGCTTGATTGGGGTCGTCGTGGCTCTTCACCACTCTGGACCCAAGGCCGGGCTCCAGCTTCCAGTGGGTGAACCTCTCCTTAGTCCAGAGAGCGAAACAGGAACAAGAACAGCTCTCACAAGAGCTAGGAAATATACTCTGGAGAGTATAATGATTATAGCAATCCCCAGAGTGTAGTTCTCCAATCTCCCAAACATGAGCCCAGACTTCATGAAGGGTAGAACAGGACCCTTTAATGACAGCCAGCACTCACAATTCATACAATTCCACAGGCCAGAGGCACACCCCCTCTGCCTGGGATACAGTTAACTCAGACAATGGACTAACTTAATATACATACACAGTTCTGGTGGTCTAACATTATAACGCAATCAAACAGACCCCCTCAATGATGAATAGGAAGAGAGGAGACACATGTGATGGGATTATCTCCTGAGTGTATCGTGGGGTGATCCACTCCTCTACCCCGGAGTCAGCCACTTAATCTCATCACTAGCACAACAGAACAAAGGGACAAATGAACCAACACCTTCCTTATGAGCCTCAGTGCAGAGTTAACCCTTCATGTATTACTGGGTCCACCCCTGCACCTTCAATGGACAACAGGAACGATATGGCCTATCAAGTCCACACATAAATCAGGGCTCACTGTTCCTTGTAACCCCAAGAGGTCTGAGGGGGTCTCCATGGTTCTGGGTCCATAGTCCGTAGGAAGGAGGCTAGCTCTCAGTCTTCTCCAGCAGCCCCAGTGATGGTTCAGTCCATCACATTTCTCCCCACCCAACAGTAGACTAACAAGGTATCTGACCTCCTGTCGGTCAGTGCCTTGGTTAGTCCAGCAACCCACCCACAAAACATAATCAACCGAGTGGCCCACCCACAAGAATTGGTTACTGCACCTGGGGTAGTAGGTAGCTTGTCCATATCCAGGGGCTCCACCACAGCTCTGGGGGGTACTAGCCTTCCGGATCGGTGGGTTGCTGAGTGGGTAGAGACCAGCGGTACTCTGCCATGGTGCTAGCGCTACCACGGGAATAGCCTGGTTGGAGCCCGGCTTAGGAGAAGGGTTAGTACGCTCCTCCCTCTGGACCTGGTGTTGCTGCTGGAGGGAAGACAGGCTGTCTCCCCTTTGGATATACAGCCCTGCTGCTGATGGACAGGGCCGACCGTCCCTACCCCCTGTGGTTTGGGCACAGAGACCACGGTCCTATCTGCACTGGTGTGGGGCTTATTATCTCCCCTTGGTGGGCTAGGTGCCGCTGGGGAGGGGGAACGAGGCTCTCCCCTCCTGGTAGAATACTCTGCCGCTGGGGAGCAGGACCGACTGTCCGTAATCCCTGTAGCTTGGGCGCAGAGACCACGGTCCCATCTGCGCTGGTGGGGGGCTTAGTGTCTCCCCTTGGTGGGCTACGCTGCCGCTGGGGAGAGGGGGTAATAAGCTCCTCTCCCTTACAAACTTTCAGCCGCTGGGGAGAGGGGGTAACAGGCTCCTCTCCCTGACACCCTCTTTGCTGGTGGAGAGGGGAACCGACTGTCTCCCCTTCCAATAATGCTCTCTGCCACTGTTGAGGGGGAACGAGGCTCTCCCCTCCCGGTAGAATACTCTGCCGCTGGGGAGCAGGACCGACTGTCCGTACTCCCTGTAGCTTGGGTGCAGAGACCACGGTCCCATCTGCACTGGTGGGGGCTTAGTGTCTCCCCTTGGTGGGCTACGCTGCCGCTGGGGAGGGGGTAATAGCTTCTCTCCCTTACACACCTTCAGCCGCTGGGGAGAGGGGGTAACAGGCTCCTCTCCCTGACACTCTCTCTGCTGGTGGAGAGGGGAACCGACTGTCTCCCCTTCCAATAATGCGCTCTGCCGCTGGTGAGTGAAACCGGTGGTCTCTCCTCCCTGTAATGTACTATGCCGCTGGGGATCTGGGCCGACTGCCCAGCATCCTTGTAGGGTCGGTAGTGAGACAGCAGTCCCATCTCCACCTGCCATCTGTGGGTCTTCCCAGAACCAGTCTGCGAGGTCCCTCAACATTTGAGAGACCACCGGCGTCTTACCTGGCAACT
>JAKVIS010005284.1:0-12614 GCA_033119425.1 Bufotes viridis | reverse complement strand
GGACTTTTAAATTGGCACCGTTTGAGAGAAGGGGAGTGGTCTATGAATCCAGAGATTTTTTTTACAGATAACAAGACTTTGGGGGTTGCCTTCAATAGATCTGTTCGAAACGAGAGAGAACAGGAAGGTAAACCACTTTTTCCTCTCCCAATCCCAGATGGGGTGAATGCTCTGCTCCAGAAGTGGGACTTTCCGTTGGGATATGCCTTCCCTCCATTTCAGTTAATCCCTCGTGTACTCAAGAAGATCAGGATGGAGAGAGTGAGAATAATTGTGATCGCCCCATTTTGGCCGAAACATGGTTGGTTTTCTCTCCTAAAAGAGATGTCAGTGTCGGATCCCTGGATCCTTCCAGAGGTTTCGGGCCTTTTGATGCAGGGCCCGGTATGCCATCCGGGGGTGGGGGCCCTGCATCTTACGGCCCGGAACTTGAAAGGTCAGTTTTAGCCTGCCAGGGTTTTCTGATGCAGTAATTGATACCCTTCTTAACAGCAGGAAACAGGTTACTAATGCCATTTATTCTGGGATTTGGAAAAAGTTTTTATCCTTTGCCAATATTACCTCAGGTCCAGATCTTGGGGAACCTTCTATTAGCAAGGTTCTGGATTTTATTACAGCACACGAGGCTCACATTATGCATTACTTTCTTTTTACTGAATCCGCAGCTAAAGAGTTAAACATTAACACATGAAAGAAAAAAAAACTTGTCTAGATACAACCTAGTGTGATTGGACATAGGTAACCAATAAGGATGTACCAGAGAGCATATAAGTAACATGAGGACAAGCTCCGCCCTCTTTCTTTAGCTGCATCCGCAGTGATAACAAGCTAAGTGAAAATTTTGAATTTACTTATGGTTATTCATATATACTTTTATCTCCATTTCTCCACTGTTATACAGAAAATATTTCTGTGCCTTATCAATTACCTACATTTACCACCTACCATATATCTTTTCTGTCAGACCTCACACCCTCAGTCTACACAGCAATTCCAGTCAGCCTGGTCTCTGTGACATCATGGCTATAATTAGCTGTGTGTCACATGACCCCGCCGCTGGTTGGTTGTCAGCCTTCGGCTCCCCACATATTCCAGTGTGAGCACGGCTCTCTCTCATGGGACTTGCTGTGTGTGAGAAGATTTACCTCACATGTTCTTCATAATTATTCTCAGAAGCCTCATACTGACCTCTGGTGGCCATAGTAGGGATTGCTCTCTTTATACAATATATATCAATTCTAAACTTCTAAATACCTCACCTGAGGAAAATATTTGATATATACTCATATATTTTATCAGTTAACAGATAGTTAATTACCTATCTTTATTACCTCACTATAACTGTTAAATTTTGTGGCTATATTGCCTCATATATTTTATATATTCAGTCATGTCTGCCCCAAACCAAAGAGAAGAATGCAGACTTTATGTCTGGAGAGCAAATTCAAGATTTAGTTAACCAGTCTGTGTCACGCTTCTGTACAAGAAGCTATGCACTCAGCTATGTCACCTGTGCAAGATACAATTTCCAAATCTGTCAGCTATGGCGTTCTATCCGCAACCTCAAGAATTCTCACAAATTACACCACAAACCCCATCTGAGGCGTTTTGGTCAACAACTGATTCTACAACTAAATTGGCTAAAGGTTTTAAAATATCACATAAACCTGCCCTCAAACGGCATTTACTGAGTGACGGCCATATTCCCAACAAACAGACTAAGTCTGCCCATACTGGGAAAGGTCAAGCAAAATATGACGACTCACGACAATCGTGTAGTACTTATACTGATGCTCAAGATATGCATCCAAGACCCTCCGCCCGTGAGGACGATACAAATAGACGGGCTCGGACTGCCGTTAAAGACTTAAACCAGACTCTTATATGGAGTCTTCGGACAGGTCTTCTCTAGATCAGTCCGATAGTTCAGATAATGAGGGCTATTATGACCTAGGAGAAGAATCAGATTATGATGAAAATGTCTCCCAAGATCCTCCTTTGTCAGAGTCCCTAATTTTAGATAGCACAGGGACTCCTTATTTCGATCCCTCTTTAATTAAACATCCCGTTCTGGAGATGGGTTCCTAATCCACAGGTCCAACAATTTATCTCCATATGGATCAAAAAGGGCTAGATCGCACTTCCAGAAACAAATTAAAGGCTGAATGTCCACGGCCTACACTTCCAGGAAGCATAGCTGCTACTCCCGACATAGATGGCATTCTTGTCAAATACCTGTTAAAATCAGGAAAAAACCCCAAGAAAGGGATAGACCGCTCGTTTCGAGTGTGCCAAGATAAACTACTAGATGTTTTGGGTCCTCTTTCCAAAATACTTAATTTGACTGAAGAGGCAGCAGTTTCTGGTACTGCTATTGATATACCTACCATGAAAGGTTGGGCTCAAAGAGCCATGGTACTGTTCGGGAATGCCAATGCTGCTCTCTGTGCGGAAAGACGCCGTTCAGTTCTAATGCGTTTAGATCCACAGTTGTCCCAACTAGCTAAGGCCCCTTTTACACCTGCGTTCTTCTTTTCCGGCATAGAGATCCGTCGTCGGGTCTCTATGCCGGAAAAATCCTGATCAGGATCATCCCCATGCATTCTGAATGGAGAGAAATCCGTTCAGGATGCATCAGGATGACTTCAGTTCAGGACCGGAATGTTTTTTGGACGCAGCAAATACCGCAGCATGCTGCGCTTTTTGTTCCGTCCAAAAATCCGGAACACTTGCCGCAAGTGTCGATCCGAATTAATGCCCATTGAAAGGCATTAATCCGATCCGACTTAAGCTAAACGTCGCTTCGGCGCATTGCCGGATCCGACATTTAGCTTTTTCTGACTGGTTACTATGGCAGCCAGGACGCTAAAGTCCTGGTTGCCATGGTAAAGTGTAGCAGGGAGCGGGGAGCGGCATACTTACATTCCGTGCGCCCCGGGACGCTCCAGGATGACGCCAGGGCGCCCCAGTGCATGGATCACGTGATCGCATGGATCACGTGATCCATGCGCATGGGGCGCTCTGACGTCATTCAGGAGCGCCCCGGGAGCCGCACGGAATGTAAGTATGCCGCTCCCCCGCTCCTCGCTCCTACTATGGCAACCAGGACGCTAGTAGCGTCCTGGCTGCCATAGTAACCTGAAAGCCATTCGAAGACTGATCAGGAACCTCCCACAGATGGCTCTCTCTTCGGAGATCCATTCATAAAAGAGATTAATAAATATGTGGGATTATTCTCCTCTCTTGACCGGGCACAAACCAGCCTGAAGAAAGTTTTTCAAAATAAGTTTTTTTCTCGGGCCGGGAAAGGAAGTAGGGGCCGCTTTCCCGGCCGGGCATACCAGAAATACAATAACAGAGGTTCTTATCAACCTGAGAGAACAGCGTTCACCGCTCCACCTAGCCTACCTACACCGTTCTTTCCCTATCGGGGACGATCCTGGCGTGGCCGAGGACAACGCGGTTTCATACGCTCAAGAACACCTGGCGGTAAGTCCACATTCTCTCCATTCTTCTCTCATACCCCTAGGAGGCAGACTTCGACATTTTTTCCATCATTGGGCTATGATTTCTACAGACTGCTGGATCCTCAATACGGTCCAGGGCTTCCAAATAGACTTCGTGTCCTATCCAGTACAGTCACACCTCCCTCATCCCATACAATTTTTGACCGAAGATCGATTATTAATAGACCTAGAAATCAAGGAATTACATTCCAAACAGGCAATAATTCAAATCCCCTTGCATTCCTCGGGGTTTCTGAGCAATCTGTTTCTGGTCAAGAAGAAAGACGGCGGATTCCGCCCAGTAATAAATTTACGCCTATTAAACAATTTCATAGAGTACAGACACTTCAAAATGGAAGGGATTCACTTACTTTGCGACCTTTTATTGAAAATGATTGGTTAATAAAAATAGACCTGAAGGATGCCTATCTAACTGTACCAGTCCATCCTTCTTCCCAACCATTTCTCCAATTTGTTTGGGAAAATCAGAAATGGCAATTTACCTGCCTTCCCTTTGGCCTTTCTTCAGCTCCTTGGTGTTTCACCAAGTTAATGAAACCGGTAGTAGCCTCTCTTCGCTCCCGTAGAGTACGCCTCATTATATATTTGGACGATATTCTGATCCTGGCAGATTCCATATCATTAGCTCTTCTTCACATGAATTGGACATTAGCTCTTTTGACGGACCTCAGATTTCTCATCAATTACGAGAAGTCAGTGTAAACACCCTCCCAAGAGGTCGAATTTTTGGGTTTTATGATCAATACCCAATCGGCCATGTTGAGCCTCCCTTCTAAGAAGTTGAAAGTAATATAGAAAGAGATTCGTTCGATTCTCAACAAACATGTCATTTCACTCCGAACCATTGCTCGTATAGTCGGCCTTCTATCAGCTTCCATTCAGGCCATATTTCCAGCCCCTCTACACTACAGGGCGCTCCAACGACTGAAAATTCGACATTTTCAGAACGGTCTGGGTTACTCAGACGAGGTTCCCTCTCATCAGACGCCAAAGAAGAGCTTCTTGGTGGCTTCAACATGTTCAAGAATGGAACGGGAAGACTATCTTCAATTCCATTCCAGACCTCATCATAGAATCGGACGCCAGTCTTTCCGGCTGGGGTGCCAGATGCGGTTCCAGTTCCACAGGAGGCAAATGGTCTCATTCGGAAGCTTCTTTACATATCAACTGCCTAGAACTTCTAGCCGGATTCTTTGCATTCAAGAGCTTCGCAACCAACAGATCTCATTGTTGTATACTCCTCCGGATGGACAACATTTCTGCCGTCCAATACATCAACCGCCTAGGCGACACGAGATCAGAAATATTGACCAATATCGCGAAGAATTTTGGCACTTTTGTCTGATCAGACATATTGTCCTCAAGGCAGAATATCTTCCAGGTTTATCCAATTCCATCGCGGATTGGAATTCACGATATCTCATAGATGCGAGCGATTGGCAATTGAATCCGATCATCTTCCACAGCCTCAATACTCTTTGGGGACCTATTCACCTAGATCTATTTGCTTCTCGACTCAATCGACAAGTACCCAAGTTTTTCAGTTGGCGTCCCGACCCCGAAACCTCAGGAGTGGATGCTTTTCTCCAAATTTGGCCTCCAGACAAAAATTATGCTTTTCCTCCTTTCGCTCTGATTCCCAGGGTTCTTCTTCAGATTTATATTCAGAAATCGACAACCATCCTCATTACCCCTTGGTGGCCGACTCAGTCGTGGTTTCCCCAAATTCTGGGAATGCTTATAGATTTCCGAGAATTCTCCCTATTCTCCAGATCTGCTATTCAATCCTTCCGGCGAACGACATCCATTAATACTGTCTCACCAACTACCTCTAGTAGCATGGCTCATTTCCGGCCTTCCAAAAGCGTCCCAAACCTTTCTCAATCAACTAAAGATCTCCTTTTTGAAGCCTGGGCTCCAGGTACCAGAAAGGCTTACGGATCAGCCTGGAAAATTTGGGCTGATTAGTGCAGTCAACGGGACTTGGATCCCAGTACATGCCTCTCTCACCCATATCTTAAATTTTCTTTCTGCCTCTTTCGAATCCGGTAAAGCTTATCGCACCATAAACCTTTATCGTTCGGCTATATCCGCATCGCATGTTCCTATTCAATCCTTAGCCATTGGGAAACACCCTCTCGTCTGCAGACTACTTAAGGGCATCCGTTTCAGACGCCCCCTTCCAAAATACCAGTCAACCTGGGACGTTAACGTTGTTTTGGACCTCATATCATCTTGGGAGATAACGACTCTTTATCGCTAAAACTTTTGTCTTTTAAACTAACGGTCTTATTATGTCTTATATCTATTAAAAGGGTCTCGGATGTAAAATCACTAGATATCTCTAACAGATCTTTTTCCCCTAACGGTGTACACTTTACTATAGTTAGACGAACTAAGACCAACCTTCATTCCGTCTTCTATCCAGCCTTTCCACACAATGAACACCTATGTGTGGTCAAATGTTTACATTCTTATGAGTCTAGGACTGCTTCACTTCGACATCCCTCTAAATCTCAATTACTGATCTCTTACTGCAAACCACATTTGCCGGTGTCTTCTCCCACTCTAACCCGATGGGTTAAACAGGTCATGTCCCTAGCTAACATTGATACTTCAGTTTTTGGAGCCCATTCTCTTAGGGGAGCAGTGTCTACCAAACTTATTCAATCAGGTGGTTCCTTAGTTGATCTTCTTAAAGCTGCTAACTGGTCTTCGGAGTCTACTTTCCGAACCTTTTATTTCCATCCTTCTTCTCACGTTTCAACAACTTTACTAGAATAATATCATTCTTATTGTAAATATTTTACTTATATATTTATGTTATTCATCTGATTAGATATTATAATCTTACATATGTGATATATAACAAGCTTTGAACTTGCATAATGTGAGCCTCGTGTGCTGTAATAAAATTGGAGATTTTCCTAGCTATGGTGCTGGAAAATATAGATTTTATTAAGAACACGAGGCGAGCATTATCCCACCCTATTTAACACTTCCCTGTACTCTTATTTCATATGTATATTTTTTCAGTTTACCAACAATAGAAAAGAAGATTCAAGCTTCTGGGAAATATCTGTCGTCTACCTCACCTCCAAATAAGAACATTCCACAAGAATATTCCGAATTCCAGACATTCACTCTCCATACCCGGAGATCTATTATCAACTGATACAGAGAAATTCCTGTTCCTGCGATGCTCATTATTTAACTGTTATCCATGTTATACTACTAAAGAAAGAGGGCGGAGCTTGTCCTCATGTTACTTATATGCTCTCTGGTACATCCTTATTGGTTACCTATGTCCAATCACACTAGGTTGTATCTAGACAAGTTTTTTTTTCTTTCATGTGTTAATGTTTAACTCTTTAGCTGCGGATTCAGTAAAATGAAAGTAATGCATAATGCTCGCCTCGTGTTCTTAATAAAATCTATATTTTCCAGCACCATAGCTAGGAAAATCTCCAATTTTCTGCAGAAAGGATTGGTTTTGGGTTTGGCGAAGAGTACACTCAAGATCCAGGTTTCTGCCCTCTCGGTCCTATGGGGAGTTAGTCTGGCCAGTAATCCCTGGATTATCAGGTTTTTCAAGCTGTGGATAGGATGATTCCTATCATAGGTCCTAGATTCCCTCCTTGGGATCTAAACCTAGTCCTAAATGCCCTGACTTGAGAACAATTCGAACCATTGTAGGCAATTTCTATAAAATTCCTGACTTGGAAGCTGGTCTTGTTAGTAGCACTGACTTCAGCCAGAAGGATAGGAGAGATACAGGATACAGGCTGTTTCTATCAATCCTCCCTTTATGACTATCTTAGATGACAGGGTAGTAATAAGACCAGATCCTAGCTTCTTACCCAAGGTCCCATTTAGGTCCAATAGGCTTCAAGAGATCATTCTTCAGTCCTTTTTTAATGATCCAAAGGATGATAGGGAGAGGACTCTTCACTCTCTAGATGTAAGAGGAGTCCTGATACACTACTTGGAGGTGACAAGAGAGTGGAGAAAAGCGTCTGTATTGTTTGTTCTGTTTTCGAGAGCCAATAAGGGTAAGGCTGCCTCTAAGAGCTCCACGAGAAGGATAAAGTCTGTGATCTACTTGGCCTACACTTTGTCGGGGTCTACTCCCCCTGTGTGTCTGAAAGCCCATTCCACTCGTGCAATTTCTACTTCCTGGGCGTAGAGGGCCAACGTGTCCATTTAGCAGATTTGCAGGGAAGCTACTTGGTCCTCTCCCTCTACTTTCTACCGTCACTATAGACTTCAACTTAACTCTGTGTCGGATGTTCTCTTTGGTAAAAAGGTGTTGGAAGTTGTTACCTACACCTAGGAAGATATTCTATGTAATCTCTCTCTGTGGTGCTGTCGTGGGGAAGGGGAAAAATGATGATTGCACTTACCTGTAATTGGATTTTCCTGTCCCCACGACAGAACTCTTCCTAATTCCCTCCCTTGGTGTTGGGTGTTGTGTTCACGTGGTGTAGCAAAAAAAAAAAAGAGTTCATTATCTAAAATTAAACGGGAGTCCCTCTCATGCTCTGGAAACTCACTGAGGTGAGACAGTGGCTCCTTCTTTTTTATGCAGGTTTCGTGTCCCAGGGTCGGAGCCATCTCTCTGTGGTGCTGTCGTGGGGTCAGTAAAATCCCATTACCGGTAAGTGTAATCATCATTTTTGCCACAGTGCTGCAACTGATGCAGATTCACACTCTCCAGCAGTAAGTAGATGCTATAAAGTCTCTTGTAGGGGGTTTTACAGATAGAGGGGGCCTTCCAGGCGCAAAAGTAGATCCTGTTTCATGACACCAAAATTGCAACGGGTGCCTCCCCCAGGGTCCTCCTGTAACGTGACCCAGGTGTAGGAATGCAGAGTGGTGTAGTGCAGCCTATCTGTTTCTTTATGTGTGTCACGGTGCTCCTACCTGGATACGACTGGACCCCAGGCTTTGGCTCCTAAGCAATAAATAGGGGGCATAATTGAGGATTTGAAGAAATAACTTGAGTCCATACCTTGAGATTAAATTCAATGACAGCTTTATTTGAATAAACAGTTTCAGGCTTTGTCTTGGTTCCAGCAGGATTTTGCATTAAACTGGGAAGCAAACTTAACATGAAGAGATTTAATATTTAAGTAGTCAATAAAAGTTAAGTTCTAATTCCTAGCCCTCTGTGATCTTTGTGTCATTGTTTCATCTTTATGCTACACTTTACTCTTTTAGTCGGACTTATGTTCAGCCAAAAGGTAGGTTAGAATCCTGTCAACTCCAACATGGATTCTCAACCAGCACCAACCAGAACTGCCCCGCCTCCTTCTGGTAGCAAGCAGGACTGGTCCACTTCTGACCAAAGGGGGAATGGAATGGCGAGTTTCTTTCTATCTAACTATAGCTCTGCCGTGTTTACTGCCATCTGCTGGTGAACCAGGCACATTACATTAGCAGTTACATAACATTATTATGAATGCACAGTCTTGATGGACCTGGAAATAAATATATAGGTGACATACAGGTTAGACCATAAAAGATAGTAGCAAGGTGCAAAGTGGTAAGACCACTCTGGGGTGTTACACATGCATAGCTAGTACTTTCTGGTAGTGAAACAGTTACTGTGGGTCAGTATGACAGGCAGGTCACATACAGTATATGGATGTGTGCATCGGTGTGTGTCACTATTAGGTTAAGTACATTACTTTATGCTAACATTGACAGCTAAGGTTCACACTTCACTTATTTAGTTAGTTAAGGGTCCAAAACACAGAACAGGTGAAGATCTTTTCATGATACCTTGATCTGAGAGTAGGATTGGCTCCTAATTTTGGCTCAACATGAAGTAACTGCTGGAAATAACTGACCAAATAACTAAAGTGTGAACTCGGCCTTACATGTCAATGTTAGCGTCAAGTATAATGAACTTAACCATGCAGTGGCCTGAAATTCTACTATAGCGTGAAAGAGCGGTCTCATTTTACAATGTTTCTACATAGATTGCTAGAGAACTTGTTCTGTTATCTACTGATACAAGTAGTGTACCCATGACAGAGTGGGGAGGGTGCCAGCAGTAAGTTTGTATTGATGTCAGTGTTTATTTTTCCTTCTTCTGATCCATCAGAACAACCCCCAAAAATGGATCCTGTCTTTTGAGTTCCCGCTTCGCATAGTCACTATTTGGTAAATAATTTATCAGTATTGGCAAGTCAAAACAGGAGTGGGTCCAAACAGAGATAACATGTTAAGGAAATATTTACATGTCTTCTGTGTTTTGGAGCCACTCCTGCTTTTGACTTCCAAATCCTGATGCAAAATACTGTCTATGTGATAGAGGCCTTAGAGATGCTCCAAAGAAAGGATCCGCTGTGTTTTTCATATTTCAGTTCTTCTGACAGTTCAGGAGAGCGGTAAAATAAACTGTGATGTCAACAAGGCTAAACAGGGACAGTAGTGTCCCCAGAACAAACTGGGGGCAACAGTGATGGCAGTGACAGCATAAGATGGTGGCAGTAGGAAAAGATGGCAACAGAAGCAGCAGGTGTGTGGCATCAGTCGGGTGGCAGCATCAGAATAGTGGCTGACTATGCCCCCCGCCACACTAAACACCCACTCTACTGGCTGGGCAATTGGGCCAGTTGCGACCACAATTCAAGTTTGGCTGCCCAGTAATCCAGGAGATCTTGGATCTGGGAGGGACAGGGTGCACTCCAAGTATGCCACCACCTGCTGGTTCAGGTTCTGCTCCATGTCCTGCTGCTGGCTGGTTTCTTCGGTAGGCGGGTGAAAAAACGTAAATCAAAGTGAAGACCGCACTTCTCAAATAATACAGAAGGCATCCAAAAATAAAGACAGTCATGCACAGCGTTCAGATATAGACGAACATCGAAACTATTAATAGAGATTCCTTTGGCTTCCAACTCGATCCTCTATAGGGACCAAAAGTTGCGCAAATAGTGAAGAACCACCAACAAAAGTACAATAAATAATTTATTATACTAACAAAGGTAAAAGGTTTGAAGGCATATCAAAAAGCTGTATCAGCCCTCGTGTCTCTGCCCGGCCTAGCTCCGTGTGCTGTCCGCATCCGCTGCTCCGTTCCGTGTCCCTGCAAAAAAAATAGAGCATGTCCTATTCTTGTCTGTTTTGCGGACAAGAATAGGCATTTCTACAATGGGCCGTGTTCCATTCTGCAAATTTCGGAGCGGAACGTGGAGCAGCTTCCGTGTATGCGGATACGCAGTTTGCGGACCGCAAAACACATACGGTCGTGTGCATGAGGCCTAAGACAGACATATTTTCTCCATTTATCTCATAAAACATTTTAACCTTATCCTTATTATGCCATTCTTCATTTTCCTCTTGTCACCCAATGTCTATTACAGATAGTTTTCTCAATCACATGATTGGGTTCAGCTAGTAAAAGAACATACTCCACTTTCATTCATAAAAATCTCCTGGCCCCGTGATAGATTCACCCACCGTAGCCAGATCTTTTCCCATTCATAAATTAGGTGATTCCATTGGACCAATGAATGAATACTGGCATTTACTATCTTACACACAGAGAAGCAAGGGAACTGATTTGTTAATCTCGTCTGAACTCCACTTCACAAAAAACATAGAACATTTCCATTATATCAAACATGGCTTAAGGTCAAATTCAATATTCAATCTAGTGTTGATCGCGAATATTCTAATTGCGAATTTTTATTGCGAAAATCGGCACTTCAAGAATTCACAAAGATCTGGAATATAGTGCTATATATTCGTAATAGCAAATATTCTAGATTTTTTTTCATTAGTACCCTCACTGTCTCTTGCTTGTGGGCCAATGAGAAGGCTGCAATATCTTTGTCTGAGCCTAGCAACCAATTGGAAAGTTGCCTACCCCTTATTATATAGGAAACTCCCCAGAAGCCATTTTCTGCAGGTTTTTTTTGCAGTTCTGAAAGAGACAGCAGTGTCATTGCTGTGCTCTGTGCTTTGCTGAGTCATCTGGATCCTTATTCAATTACATTAGATAGTTAGGCTAGTTTCACACTAGCAGCAACCTTCTCAGGCAGGCTGTTCCGGCTGGTGAACAGCCTGCCGGATCAGTGCTGCCGCTAGTGCACACATGTCGCTGGAGGTCCGCTTCAGCCCCATTGACTATAATGGGGGCAGGCCGGAATTCCGGCGGCAGCACGACAAACATGACGAGAGGCGGCCGGAATAAAACTACGACATGTCGTAGGCTGCCGCTAGTGTGAAACTAGCCTTAGCTCATATATATAATACAAATAGCAAATATAGAGAATTGCTCACTCTCACCTTCTCAGGGCAGGTGCTCTAATCCAAATTTGTTCACCCCTCAAATACTAAATCAGACAAATAGTTAAAATATAGGATTGGCACTCATATATGGAAATAACAATCTATTTATTAATTCAATAAAATCTCTTCATAAAATCGATTCCCACATTCACAAAACGTATTTACATACAATATACCTAATATGCAAAGCAATAAAATTAATAGGATGATAAAAAAAAAAAAAAAAGTTCAAAGATCAGCTATACTGTATTGTTTCTTCCAAAAACCTGGGTTGTTTTGTGATAATCCAGTGATAATATTAGATATGTCCTGGTAGGTTGGAGACTCAGGCTGAATGCACACGATCAGGATTGCGTGCGGATTTTCCGCGCGGATTTGCGTGCGGAAAATCCGCACCGTACATCTTGTACATTGTATTGTATGAGAATTTGAAATTCTCAATGCACACGATGCGGATTTTTTCCGCGCGGATTTTGACCTGCGGTGCGGATTTTAAAATCCGCAGCATGTCAATTCTTTTTTTCCTGTCCGATATCTTGCGGATTTTCTCCATTCACTTCAATGGGGAGGATAAAATCCGATGGTGCACGCATACAGTGCGGATTTTGATGCGGATCCGCATCAAAATCCGCATGTATGCAATAGGAAGGGGAAATGATGTAATAAGGGAGGAGAATCAGCCACCATTTTATGTCTTTTCATGAAGAGAAGAGAAGGAAGCAGAGAAAATGGAGATGCCCCATTGGTATCAGCGAATGAGTCTGAATGTTTCCAGGCTTATTGTCC
>JAKVIS010005283.1:0-12288 GCA_033119425.1 Bufotes viridis | reverse complement strand
GAAGGGTGTAGTTTCTTAGATGGAGTCACTTTATGGAGTTTCTACTCTAGGGTGCATCGGGGGCTTCAAATGGGACATGGTGTCAAAAAACCAGTCCAGCAAAATCCACCTTCCAAAAACCATATGGCGTTCCCTTCCTTCTGCGTCTTGCAGTTTGGCCATACAGCAGTTTACGACCACATATTGGGTGTTCGTGCAAACTACAGAATCGGGGGAATAAATATTAAGATTTGTTTGGCTGTTAACCCTTGCTTTGTTACTGGAAGAAATGGATTGAAATGGAAATTTTTTCAAAAAATCAAAATTCTGAAATGTTATCTCCATTTGCCATTAACTCTTGTGGAAAACCTAAAGGGTTAATTACGTTTGTAAAATCAGTTTTGAATACCTTGAGGGGTGTAGTTTCTAGAATGGGGTAATTTTTGGGTGGTTTCTATTATGTAAGCCTCACAAAGTGACTTCAGACCTAAACTGGTCCCTAAAAAGTGGGTTTTTGAAAATTTCTGAAAAATTTCAAGATTTTCTTCTAAACTTCTAAGCCTTGTAACGTCCCCAAAAAATGAAATAGCATTCCCAAAATGATTGATACGATAAGTAGACATATGGGGAATGTAAATCAATAACTTTTTTTGGTGGTATTACTATTTATTATAGAAGTAGAGAAATTGAAACTTGGAAAATTGCAAATTTTTCTAAATTTTTGGTAATTTTTGTATTTTTTTTATAAATAAAAATGAAATTTTTCGACTTTATTTTACCACTGTTATAAAGTACAATATGTGATGAAAAAACAATCTCAGAATGGCCTGGATAAGAAAAAGCGTTTTAAAGTTATCACCACATAACGTGACACTGGTCAGATTCGCAAAAAATGGCCGGGTCCTTAGGGTAAAATAGGGCTGAGTCCTTATGGGTTAATGTCAATGATACAACTGTCAGTGCATAAGCAAGCAAGCATGCAGTTCACCATTCTGGACAGTGTGCCCCAAGGAGCCAGTTCTTTGCAGCTCCGCCTCCCACTGAGATGATTGGGTGTTGTGGCCTCCATGGCATTTTTCCCTTGTTGGTCCCCAGCAGCTATAGGGCAGGCAGCAAGATGTGTTAGCTGTTCTTCTTCTGCCATCGTCCTCTGCTGCATGAGTGTCAGTGTCTGTTGTAAAATAAATATTAGGGAGATGACGTTGTTCATGCCCTACTGACAAACTTTGTAGCATCTTTGACAGGCTTCAGTACCTGATAGGTGACTCAGATGAGCAGCCATCACCTGATTTTGAGATAAGACATGCCCCCTGCTGCTCAGGCTATCTGGTGCATATCAAAATCATTCACAGTTTTCCACTGGTTGTACAGATGCTTTAGCATGTGCAATGTTGAGTTCCAGTGAGTTGGAATGTCATGGATTAAGCAGTGTAACGGCAGACCTTTCTATTGCTACAAGTCCAGAAGAGCATTCCTCAACAAGTAAGAATGCCTGAAATGCGTGGACAGTCCACTGAACATTGTCAGTAAAGTTGAGCGAATCGAAGTATCCAAAGTGGACTTTGATCTAAATTTCAGGGAAAATTCGATTTGTTGCAAAGTCAAATTTCCTTGTGTTTCCCTGAATTGGTGGTTAAAAAATTCATACCTCATCCATTTAAACTCAAAGAGGCCGCTGCAGCCATCTTGACTGAAGATGCCACGCGAAATCTCCAGCGCGGTGATGGCCAGCATGATTACATCCTTACGCACTGCACAAGATTTCGTGCAAGATCTTGAATCAAGATGGCCACTGCAGGCTTTTTGCGCTCAATTATTATTATTTTTTTTTACTGATTAACAGCTGAAAGCCCACATTGTTCATCTTAGATGCCACTATCAGTGATGAACGCAGCATCTGAGAGGTTCAATGACGGGGGCAGCACAATCGCTGTTCCCTGTCATTGAGCTCACTACTTACAAAGAAATGTGCTCCTTGACTAAGTATTTAGTCACAAATCGAATTTCTTTGTGAAATTTGTCAAAGCAGTCGAATTGCATTTTTGTAAACTTTGCTCATCGCTAATTGCCAGTTCCTTGTGCAAGCCAGCAAACGTTTTTAAAAGGCCTCTGTTATTTCTCCCAGGTTCAGGGTGGCCAGTTGGAGTTGGCAGGGTAGATTCATATAAACACGGCACTCAATTTCGGATATATTTGAAATGCACTTATTTTTATTGCATATTAATGCCACCATTCATTGTACATAGTTATTTGGCCGACGTTTCGGTCATATAGACCTTTATCAGGGCCTAAAGGAAATATACAAATAATGTATAAGATACATATATAAAGAGAGTAGATATGAGCATAATCAGATGAAAGGAAAATAACAAAAAATAACAAAGAATAATAATAACATCTCCCACTGAAAGATTAACGACTACTAGTGGAAAGAACCTTCCATATGAAATGTATAGCAGATATAGTGGGTTCAATTATAGTGGCAAAACCAATACAGTAATGGCTTAAGTTGTAAACAGTAGTTAATTGATAACCGCCAAAGAGTACATAGTAGGTATCGTCACTAAAGAGAGTATAAATGCAATGTAGCACCAAGTCAGGACAAAACAACTGAACAAAAATATGACACAAGAGCTGTAATGAACAAGGTAGGATCCAGTCTCATGAAAACAAAAATAAAATACATTCGTATCCATCGAGCATCGTGGAACAAAGCTAGAATATAGTAAGCACATATATAGAACAGATACACATGTGCAGCATATACCCGCAACATGGAGCAGCATCGGTGGCTGCATGTAGCAGCTTACGCCGCCTTAAAGCGAAAATACGGACGCGTCACCGCCCGCACACGGACCGGAAGTGCGTCACGACGTCGCTAACATCAAGTGCAGTGAAGCCAGACTGGCATGGGCAAAGTTGAACAGTCATCGGTATTGCATCCATATTGCAAAGTCACAAAGTGCAGTAAATGCACACAAAGGCAACATACACTCAGCCCATCGGATCTAGCAGATAAAATTATAATATAATCCAGTAACGGGAGGGAGGGGGCGATGCCACAAGTACCATAAGCCGTTGCAACAGAAAACATGCTAAATGGAGGGCAATGGATCTGTTATTATGTCACATTAGTAGTAGTTCAGAAAGCTCTAAACTGCCGATTTTAGCAGGTGGATTAGTTAGTAGGTGTATATTAAGTCGTAGTCATGCGCTTTTGTGAATCACCAGTGATAGTGATTCACAAAACGTATTTTTGACTAATATACTTACCTACTAACCCCAATCCACCTGCTAGAATCGTTAGTTTAGGACTTTCTGAACTAATACTCTAATAGTAACATAATAGCAGTCCATTACCCTCCATTTAACATGTTTTCTATTGTAACTATTGCTTGTGGTACTTATAAGTCCCCTTTCCCCTCCCTCCCCGTTACTGGATTATATTATAATTTTATCTACTTTGACCCGATGGGCGGGTTGTTATGATGCCTTTTGTGTGCATTTACTGCACTTTTGTGACTTTGCAATATGGATGCAACACCGGTGACTGTTCAACTTTTTGCCCATACCCAGTTTGGCTTCACTGCCCTTGATGTTCGCGACGCCGTGACGCACTTCCGGTCCATGTGCGGACCGGAAGTGACGTCCCGCTATTTTTCCTTTAAAAGACGGCGCCAAGCTGCTCTCTGTACGCCACCCGGTCTCCTGCTTCCATGTTGCAAAGGTATGATGCTGCACATATGTATCTGTTCCTATATATATGCTTACTATATTCTAGCTTTGTTCCACCGATACTTAGGTGGATACGAATGTATTTTTATTTTTGTTTTCACAAGACTTGGATCCTACCTTGTTCATTATAGCTCTTGTGTCATATTTTTGTTCAGTTGTTTTGTCCTGACTTGGTGCTACATTGCATTTATACTCTCTTTAGTGACGATACCTTACTATGTACTCTTTTGGCGGTTATCAATTAACTACTATTTACAACTTAAGCCATTACTGTATTGGTTTTGCCACTATAATTGAACCCACTATATCTGCTATACATTTCATATGGAAGGTTCTTTCCACTAGTAGTCGTTAATCTTTCAGTGGGAGATGTTATTATTATTCTTTGTTATTTTTTGTTATTTTCCTTTCATCTGATTATGCTCATATCTACTCTCTTTATATATGTATCTTATACATTATTTGTATATTTCCTTTAGGCCCTGATAAAGGTCTATATGACCGAAACGTCGGCCAAATAACTATGTACAATGAATGGTGGCATTAATATGCAATAAAAATAAGTGCATTTCAAATATATCCGAAATTGAGTGCCGTGTTTATATGAATCTACATTGAACAGGGGACGCCCTATTACACTGAGCACCGCAACTATCTCATAAGAAGGTGTGCTGATCATATAGATAATTATTACTACTCAAGGAGTTGGCAGGGTGACAGCCTGCAGTATGTTTGCTTCTTGATGTACTTCAGCAACTGTTCACCTGTGTGGCTACTACCACCCCAGGCCAATCAACCCCAACTGGTTATGGCAATGCTTGACTTCACACATGTGATAGAAAGAAGAGGAAGTAGGAGTGATTTTCGCGGTAACATCTCCATGGAGGAGGAGGTGGCGGAGGCTGATAACTGCCTGGTGTTGGAGCCAGGCCGACACACTCCTAGGAGGTTAAAATGACCTGGACTTGTTGCTGGGATGCTGCCTTAGTGCTATCACAAAAAATATTGTATTATCCCTGTCCGTAAAAGTTGCTCCAGGTGTCCACAATGGAATGCACTTGCTGCACAGCGGAGAAGCACACATTCTCCGCCATGTAAAACTTCTACAAACTTCTAAATGCTACAGCACCAACTGCCCCACCAGCAACTTGGCCAGCTGGGGGTTCAACTTGTAGATAAGATAATTACCGGTTACGAAAAGTTTTTTTATGGCCACTCATTCCATAATGGATGTTTCACGATGAACCAGAGGACAACAAAGAAGAGGAGTCTTTGGAGGAGAAGAAGAAGAAGCTGATGATAAAACAAGTACACTGTATTGCTGGCTGGTTCCCACAAAGAGAACCAGGAGAAGGAGGACAGGCTTGTTCAGATTGGGAATGTTTTTCCAAAGGATCCAGTGATGCCACCTCATGTGCTGCAATAGAACTCTGGTACCTATGATTGTGTTTAAATGAACAGAGCTTATTTTAATCCTGAAGATATTGAAAATGGTTTTGGTTTTGTGTGCCGGCTTTGTGGAGAAAAAACGCCTTATGAGAGCTGCTCTCACAGAGCTGGTGGAAGCCGAGCTTGGCTTAGCTATGGCATGTTTTGTGCTTGCATGCACTGTATTAGTGGCATCACCAGTTCCCAAGCTTATTACAATATAGGCAGATCTGGCTCTTACAGTTCTATGGGAAGTTTTGGCCCTGCATTACCTCCCTCTATATTAGCACCACAACCACCACTCTTCTAAGATTTCTCCTCCTCCATTCTGGCCCTCAGATCTGGCTTCCAGAACCTACCTACCACACAATCATCATCGGAGTCCTCTCTCCCTGCAACTTTTTTAGACTAATATTTCGTGGTGGAATCTTTGGCCTCCCTCCCAATTCCCTGCTCTGTATGTGCCTTGACTGCCACTGTCGCTGCCCCCACCACCAATACTGTGGCTCCAAGTACAACTATTACCACCACGAATACAGTTATGCATGAGTTCCCAGCCTCCTTCTTAACCGCCTCCTCAGTACAGTCGTAGCTGTGACTGCTCTTACAAAAGTCGTCAACAGGAAAAAGAAGGTTACCCCAAGCTGGTGTGGACCCACTGCACCACTGACTAGGTATACCCAGAGGGGCATAACTAAGCAGCTACCTGGTATTCACTAGAGCCCTGGTGGTGGGGATAAACTTGTGCTGTAGGGTAGCTGCTAGGTGCCACTCCAGAGTAGTCCCCAAGTCAGTGGCAGCTGACCAGGCAGTCAGGAATACTCGGTGCGAGCACTGAGGGGATTTGCGAGGCCTGGAGATAACGGGTCTGGACAGGCGGCAAACAAAGTCCATAAACAAGATCCAAGGTCAAGGGCAGGCAGCAAAAAAGGCAAAGTCCGTAAACGAAGTCCAGGTTCAGAGGCAGGCGGCAATCAGGCAAAATGCAGGAGTACAATAGCAGAAGTCGGTACAAGGAAAAGCAGACAAGATAACACACCTTTGCACAGGAGCTAGACACTGAGGTTGCTCAGGCAACTTCCTGTAGTAGGAAGTGCCTTTAAATACGATCTGCAATCCAGCCATAGGCTGCTGAGACAGAGGGCGTGTATTTGTTGCCTTATAGTGAAGAGATAACTCACAGAAAAAAGATGCACCACATGGATAAGCAACTGACAACACTGGCTAATCCCTCACTCTGGTGTTAAAAGCTGAGAGATTCGCCAATATTTCCAATCAGGAACATATCGGAGTCCCTTTAGGCACCACTACACGGTATCTCAGCATGACATGGGGTCCTACCACTAGACTACCTATGGTGTGTGAACAAGGTCTGAACAGGTATTAAGTAGCCTACAGCCCCATCCCACTCACCTGCACTGCAGGACCAACAATGCAATGGGGAACACATGAGGCCGCAAGCTACACCTACAACAGACCATGTGACACCGGCTTCCAGGTGCAACAGAATGTTTACAAGCCATATGCAATGGCACATTCAATACATATAAAACAAGAATCACAAAAATAAACGTGGCCTAAATGGGTGGGACTGCTCCAGACCCCAAACACTGTGGCGTGTTTCTAACTGGGGGCAGTTCCTCCGCATGTGGTTCGCAGCGAACGGCTATCCCCAGCAAAATTGCATACAATGGAGGATGCCGCGCGAACCACAAGCACCACACAAACATCCTACACAAAATAAAACATGTGCGGATGAAAATATATAAACACATAACTCACAGAAAAAAGATGCACCACATGGATAAGCAACTGACAACACTGGCTAATCCTCACTCTGGTGTTAAAAGCTGAGAGATTCGCCAATATTTCCAATCAGGAACATATCGGAGCCCCTTTAGGCACCACTACACGGTATCTCAGCATGACATGGGGTCCTACCACTAGACTACCTATGGTGTGTGAACAAGGTCTGAACAGGTATTAAGTAGCCTACAGCCCCATCCCACTCACCTGCACTGCAGGACCAACAATGCAATGGGGAACACATGAGGCCGCAAGCTACACCTACAACAGACCATGTGACACCGGCTTCCAGGTGCAACAGAATGTTTACAAGCCATATGCAATGGCACATTCAATACATATAAAACAAGAATCACAAAAATAAACGTGGCCTAAATGGGTGGGACTGCTCCAGACCCCAAACACTGTGGCGTGTTTCTAACTGGGGGCAGTTCCTCCGCATGTGGTTCGCAGCGAACGGCTATCCCCAGCAAAAATTGCATACAATGGAGGATGCCGGCGCGAACCACAAGCACCACACAAACATCCTACACAAAATAAAACATGTGCGGATGAAAATATATAAACACATAACTCACAGAAAAAGATGCACCACATGGATAAGCAACTGACAACACTGGCTAATCCCTCACTCTGGTGTTAAAAGCTGAGAGATTCGCCAATATTTCCAATCAGGAACATATCGGAGCCCCTTTAGGCACCACTACACGGTATCTCAGCATGACATGGGGTCCTACCACTAGACTACCTATGGTGTGTGAACAAGGTCTGAACAGGTATTAAGTAGCCTACAGCCCCATCCCACTCACCTGCACTGCAGGACCAACAATGCAATGGGGAACACATGAGGCCGCAAGCTACACCTACAACAGACCATGTGACACCGGCTTCCAGGTGCAACAGAATGTTTACAAGCCATATGCAATGGCACATTCAATACATATAAAACAAGAATCACAAAAATAAACGTGGCCTAAATGGGTGGGACTGCTCCAGACCCCAAACACTGTGGCGTGTTTCTAACTGGGGGCAGTTCCTCCGCATGTGGTTCGCAGCGAACGGCTATCCCCAGCAAAAATTGCATACAATGGAGGATGCCGGCGCGAACCACAAGCACCACACAAACATCCTACACAAAATAAAACATGTGCGGATGAAAATATATAAACACATAACTCACAGAAAAAGATGCACCACATGGATAAGCAACTGACAACACTGGCTAATCCCTCACTCTGGTGTTAAAAGCTGAGAGATTCGCCAATATTTCCAATCAGGAACATATCGGAGCCCCTTTAGGCACCACTACACGGTATCTCAGCATGACATGGGGTCCTACCACTAGACTACCTATGGTGTGTGAACAAGGTCTGAACAGGTATTAAGTAGCCTACAGCCCCATCCCACTCACCTGCACTGCAGGACCAACAATGCAATGGGGAACACATGAGGCCGCAAGCTACACCTACAACAGACCATGTGACACCGGCTTCCAGGTGCAACAGAATGTTTACAAGCCATATGCAATGGCACATTCAATACATATAAAACAAGAATCACAAAAATAAACGTGGCCTAAATGGGTGGGACTGCTCCAGACCCCAAACACTGTGGCGTGTTTCTAACTGGGGGCAGTTCCTCCGCATGTGGTTCGCAGCGAACGGCTATCCCCAGCAAAAATTGCATACAATGGAGGATGCCGGCGCGAACCACAAGCACCACACAAACATCCTACACAAAATAAAACATGTGCGGATGAAAATATATAAACACATAACTCACAGAAAAAGATGCACCACATGGATAAGCAACTGACAACACTGGCTAATCCCTCACTCTGGTGTTAAAAGCTGAGAGATTCGCCAATATTTCCAATCAGGAACATATCGGAGCCCCTTTAGGCACCACTACACGGTATCTCAGCATGACATGGGGTCCTACCACTAGACTACCTATGGTGTGTGAACAAGGTCTGAACAGGTATTAAGTAGCCTACAGCCCCATCCCACTCACCTGCACTGCAGGACCAACAATGCAATGGGGAACACATGAGGCCGCAAGCTACACCTACAACAGACCATGTGACACCGGCTTCCAGGTGCAACAGAATGTTTACAAGCCATATGCAATGGCACATTCAATACATATAAAACAAGAATCACAAAAATAAACGTGGCCTAAATGGGTGGGACTGCTCCAGACCCCAAACACTGTGGCGTGTTTCTAACTGGGGGCAGTTCCTCCGCATGTGGTTCGCAGCGAACGGCTATCCCCAGCAAAAATTGCATACAATGGAGGATGCCGGCGCGAACCACAAGCACCACACAAACATCCTACACAAAATAAAACATGTGCGGATGAAAATATATAAACACATAACTCACAGAAAAAAGATGCACCACATGGATAAGCAACTGACAACACTGGCTAATCCCTCACTCTGGTGTTAAAAGCTGAGAGATTCGCCAATATTTCCAATCAGGAACATATCGGAGCCCCTTTAGGCACCACTACACGGTATCTCAGCATGACATGGGGTCCTACCACTAGACTACCTATGGTGTGTGAACAAGGTCTGAACAGGTATTAAGTAGCCTACAGCCCCATCCCACTCACCTGCACTGCAGGACCAACAATGCAATGGGGAACACATGAGGCCGCAAGCTACACCTACAACAGACCATGTGACACCGGCTTCCAGGTGCAACAGAATGTTTACAAGCCATATGCAATGGCACATTCAATACATATAAAACAAGAATCACAAAAATAAACGTGGCCTAAATGGGTGGGACTGCTCCAGTGAAGAGAGTCACACCCATGCAAGCTTGAACACTAATGGAAGTCTCCAGCAGGGAGGAAACTCTCTTATGGAACATATGTAGCAGAGTTAAGCAAATTGCTGCCCATTTTTGTCAGCAGGGCGGCAGGAGGAAAAAGGGGGAGCCTGGCACCCTTGCTTGCAGCTAGGATGAAATGGCGCCACCACGCACTGCTGGCCTAACAAAGAGACCGAGAGGACTCCACTGAAAGGCTTCACTGGGACTGCCAGAAGGAGAAGCAGGAGGAATATTGTGAACCCTTTCTCCATGGCACGGTATCACACTCAAAAGTCACTTTCATGTCCTCCTGCTGTGACTGAGAGGAGGAGTGAGCCTTCCAATCCACAATCTCATCCTCTTTCTCCTTAATAATAATGTTGCCCCTTTTCAAAACCAGGGACAAATTTGTCCTCCTCCTACTACTACCACTACTGTTGGCCAGCTAGCTGGTGCTGCTACTCCCCATATTCTGGCTCTGGGACAAGAGCTAGCCATGAGTCTTTCATTAAGAACCCTTCTATATTCCTCACATTTTTTGGTCTAATGTTCATAGTCACACAAAGTATGGAATGGTTTGCAAGTCTGTTTTATGGAATGCAAAGACAGAGAGGTGCAATAAAATGTCCTTTCCACAAATACGTTGAAGGCACTGTTGTACAATTTTTAGCTTATCCACCGATCCACTGATTTTGTCATTCTGCAGCAGTTGCAGCTGTCTTATTAGGCAGTAATTGCAGCTAGAAGGCAGTGCCAGGCACACCCAACATCTCCTCACTCCTCACTCCCTGGCTAAATTTTCCCAGTCTTCGCCTATTCTACACAATTCTTCTTTCTAGCCTTTCCCTTCAAAGTAGAATCTTGATTGTGACTGTACACTGTCACTAAGTCTGTTTTCTGTCAGACACTGCTATACCCATCCACCCCCATTTACAGCCCAACACCGAAAGATGCTCCATTCATTCTGAAAAGGGCACCTCCATGCCTGCAGCATTGATTTGATCATCCAGTCTGTCTGTCATGTTGTAAACCAATCAGGACAAGTCCCCCCATTTTCTCTAAGGGTCATGTGAGTATCCTTATTCTTCCTCTTTTTGCTTTTTCCCACTGACATGTGCACTAAATGGAGCTGTGTGCTATTTTACTGGATTCCACACAAAAGAAGATTAAAGCAGCACCTCCATCATGTACATAAATATATATAAGGGCCGAGATGCATGCTAGCTTGGCTGCAACACAATGTAGAGTACTATGAGTAGCAACACACTGCTTAATGCACAAAGACACAGGTGAACAGTGAATATATGAAAAGTAAACTGCATAACTGCTATACTTACTGTATGAAAAGTAGGCTCTTGCGCATATTATTGATTAAAAATATGTCGGGCCCATCTACCACCAGTGACAAGGTATATACATAGAAGAAAATCCAATCCAGCTTTCCTTAAAACCGATTTCTTTATTGATTTCTTGTATACGTAAAATCCATGGACAATGTCAAAAGTACACACAAGGTGATGCGTTTTGGGCTTACAGAATCATGCCCTTCATCAGACATAGAATTTGCATAAAACCAAAACTTATATACATCAGCATAAAGAGGCAGATAACCACCCCCATCTTGATTGATCTAATAGTCCTCACCTGGGACCTGGGTCCTAATTGGCTACCCGGGTTCCAAGGGAGGAGATCAGATCAAACAGGTGATTCATCACATTAAAAACAAAAGGAAAGAACACTAATCATATTGCAAGATCAGGTCATGTTTCCTGTTTAACCCCTTAGGTATACATGTATCCAGAGAGAACATCCAAAAAGTTTCCTCTACTGAGGAGCTTCCGCTTTCTGTCTCCCCCTCTCATAGGTAGTGTCATCAACTTCAATGCCCTGTGCACAAAGCCTGCAGTATTCCCTTTGTGAACAGTGGCAAAGTGAAGTGTTGCTGCAGAGACATTCCGTGTTGAAAAATGTGGGATATCACTCAGATGTTTCCTAATACGTTTTTTTAATTCTTTTGTAGTGCACCCCACATATTGAAGTCCCTATGCTTGGATTTAGCATATTCTTTACTTTTAAGTATGTTATCCTTAATGTAACCCCTAACAGTGAGTTTGCGCATAATGTCTTCTGCTTCCTGATCAAATAATGCTTCTGTGGAGCAGTTCCGTCTAGCTCTCATCATTTCTCCTGTGGGAATATTTTTAATGACATGCGGTGGGTGGCAGGAGGAGGCCTGGAGAATAGTATTCCCCGACGTTTTCTTTCTGTAGGTACAAGTATTGACCATGTTGTGGAATCATATATATGAGTGTATACTTGCTTGTATTAATTACTAATGACTAACAGTTAGTTATGACAAAATGGCCCCTGAAGCTAACACACCTTACTAATCATAATGATTCAGCTATTCTAATGTGGTCTGAGACCGTTAGAACACTAACATGTGACAAAATGAGATAACCTAGACTTAGTTCCTCTTTTTACCTCTTATTAACCCATGTATCACACGTAATAAACAGAA
>JAKVIS010005282.1:0-12302 GCA_033119425.1 Bufotes viridis | reverse complement strand
GGGTCCTGCAGCTAGACCCATCGTCTGCAGGAACCAGAGTGCGCTTGGACAACTGGCAATAGCCATGTCCACCTTGGGAATGGATCCCCACGAATCCACCAAGGGTTAAGCCATCGGGAACATGGATTTAACTTCTTTGTTAAAACCGGAGCTTTTCCAGGTTTTTTCCACTCTATATCATGACAGAGAGGAGGGTCTCATCCGCTTTGAAGACACGATGTGCCCGAGTAGCGGGAACGGGAGGCTCCCACAGTCAACATCATGGTCCCCCGACCTGATGGACTTGAACAACTTCTGTGTCTTTCCAGGGGAGAAAACACAACGTCAGCTCCTCCTCATCCGAGGAGGAAGAAACTAAGGAGACCAAAAAGGTCTCCTTACCGGGACAGAGGTCTCCATAGGGGCCTGGGCACGAATAGGAAGCCTTTCCATCCAGCAGGCCTATGACTCCTTTAACAGAGCCATTGATACACATCCTGCAAAGCAGGTTCACCAGAGGTCCGAACCTCTAACGGCAGCTGTAACACCTGGTGTAGGTTAGGTCAACAGACCAAGGGATTCCCAACCGGTCTCCCAAACTGGTCTTAGCCCAGCCTTAAGCTGTTTAGCTTCTGCGATCTCACGAGTGCAGATATGATCAGCTTACAATAACCGTTGACTGCGGCAATGGTAGCAGGATAGATGCTTCCTCTTGAAATCCACTTTCCTGCCTTCGAATCCCGCGGAGAAGACACCACTGCGGGAAAAAAAGAGACAAATAAAACATTTGTAAACCACCTATCTGTGCAGGAAGGGTAGAAAAACAGACCGGAGGCAGCTGAGGAAAAAAACACCACAAGTGGAACAACACCAATTTTAGGACTCTGGGAGCTGGCTGAAAAAGCATATGCAGCCAGAGACTGAACTGGAGCACACAGCCTCCAAAAATAGGGGAAGGGGAGGGATAGCCAATCCACCCTTCCCCCAGTAAATCCTCCACACTGGAAGACGCATAAAAAAATCGTGCCCGTGAAAAAATCACGGCTGGATTACCCGGAGGTGATGCAAAAGGAGAGTCCCCGTGTTACCTCCGGAAAATGGCGGCACACAGGGACCGGGATCCCGGACCAAGGACGCCGCCAAAATACCCCAGCCAGGCGCATCAGCAGGGCCGGCAGCAAACAAGCTGCCGGCCAAACTGACAAGGTACCTAGGAAAAAAGGGCAACGCCGTTACCCAAACGAAAAAAAGGCTCCCCGCACTTTCCATATGAAAGGGGGGAACAAACCGCCTAGTCCACCTGTCCAGGAGGACAGAAAAAAACACAGTGGGCTGGGGGTTGACTTCCTCCTTTTAAGGAGACACTTAATTGTTAAATTGAGTTATTAGTCTTGGGCTCATTAAACATTCCGCCGGTCCTGCCAGTCCACGGGGGGTGGTTAACCCCATCTGTGCTGCTGGTAGGACGTAAGGGAATTTGGAAATGAATGTGTCGTATCTCCAGTGCATTTGAATTTATGGAAATAAAAGTTATATATATTTATATATAGTTATATATATTTTTTAATGATTTTTCACTTTATTTGTTTTTTTTTTAACTCGCTGCTATTTTTGAACTCTACTAGATATCTAACAAACCAATAGTTGGGCTGCAGCAACCCTAGCATCACTTACTGTGATATTCTTACTGTTCGCCATATGCAGGATTGATATACAGTAGGTCAAAGCACCTCTTATTTAATTTCACAGATGCCCCAAAATATGTGTCCGTCATCGTGATGGAGGAAGTGATGGAAGGAAGTGATGTGACTTTACAATGTGACAGCTTCTCCAAGCCTGCTGTAGATGATCATGAATGGTACAAAGGGAAAACCAAATTACCAGACAAAGGACTGGAGATCATACTGAGAAATGTAACCTGGGACATGGAGCCCTATTCCTGTGCTGTAAGAAATGATCTGGGTAGAGCACAATCAGCCCCGACAAAGATACCGGTACTATGTATGTATACAACCCTTCACCTATATATCTGTATAATGTATGTCTACAACCTGTTACCTGTATACAATCTGCTACCTGCAGTATATACAACCAGATGTCTATACCAGGTATGTATATATGTACTATGTTACGTATACAAACTGTAGGAACAAACAGAGAAATTTGTATATTTTATATTAGTCACAAAGTAGTATTACCTCACCTCTTGACTCAACATATCCCAAGAAATGTGATGCAGGAATTAGGGTAAGACTGGACCACCGGAGTACCAGAGGGTCCTTCAGAGAGCCCAGGCTTTGATATCATAGTGAGCCCTAAAGGTCCAGGATAAAAAACAAAGAAGGACAGACTTTAGAGCCAATTGCCTATTATAAGGGTGTATTCTTTAAATGCTATTAGACTTTAATCATGATATAGAGGTTGCACCTCAAGAATAATTTCTTCTGGTGGGCCCAGGAAAGCCCAGTCCAACACTGCATGCATGAGACGACCAGCTTTTAAAAAGAAAAACATGAGTTTGTGATTTTGTGTCAGACAATGTCTTTCCTATATGTGTTGATGTGTGGCCACCTAGTGGTTGCATTATGCATTGCAGCCTGTTAATTGTTGTGCTAGATTTTTTAAATATTATGTTGACTTTGTTTCATGCAAAATGTCTCCTTAATCAAATTCAAGCTAATGTAAGGGTGGACACATCTGTAATCAGTAAGAACTCACTGGGGTGACAGGGTGCACTCCAAGTATGCCACCACCTGCTGGTTCAGGTTCTGCACCATGTCCTCCTGCTGCTGGGTGGTTTCTTCAGTAGGCGGGTGAAAAAAAGTGCTCATTAGAGACTCAAGATTTACGTTGCTGCTGCCATCCACTCCTCTCCTTCAGTCGTGGTAGTGGAGCATGAGCACAAAGGGTTCCCTCAGCCAGACCTTCGTGGTGACGGGTGATGGCACACAAGGCAGCAACCGGCCGACTACATAGGATGTCTTGATAGTAGCTGAGTTTATCTTCCCACTCAGAAGGTGGAAAAAAAGGCCTCCATTTTGGCCAGGTATCGAGGGTCCAACATCGTGGAGAGTTAGTAGTCATGCCTCTGCCAAATGGTGATAATGAGGTTGTCAGTACGCAAGAAACTCATTTGTACAAGGGAATCTGAGGGACTCCCTGCCTCCATCTCCACTCAGGGCCGCACCTAGCCTTTCGGCTGCCTGAGGCGCCACCCCCACCCCATGCCAATTTCTTAATCTAACCCCTTCCCTCCAGCCCTACTGTTAAATACATACTTGGAAAACATTACATGCAAAGCTACAAAACAAACAGGGAAAAACAGTGCCACATACTGTACCTTTTACATCCAGTGAAGTCTCCTCTGATATAGACGTTCTTTTCTTTATCTTCACTTCTCCATTCAGACCAGACCACCATGATGATTTCTCCCAGCCATCTCTTGTCTCTGCAGAGTTTGACAAACAGACATCTTATTTTCCTACTTTTCCCACCTTCTAAACACCTAATCCTGCCACCTCTAATACTGTGCCTGCTGTGCTCCACAATACTATACTGCAGAAACAGATAATGCCCCTGAAAATACTATTACCACACAGATAGTTCCCTTTCAATAATTATTGGCACACAGTACCCTAAGAAATAACTGTGCCCAGCAAATAGTACCCCTGAAACTTATAGTGCCATAAACATAGTGTCCTCTAAAAAATAATTGTGCTAAGCTGATACTGTGCAAGGGTGCCTCCCAATGTAACCATACTCCCAAAAGTCCGACCAATAGTAATAATTCTCTGCTAGAGTGTACTATGTGGTAACAGTGAACCTAATAGTAATAATGACCCTCACTTTGCCCCCTGAAGTAATAATGCCCCCATAGTGACCCCAGTAGAAATAATTTCCCTTATAATGTGTGCCTGTGCAAAAAAATCCCACCTTATAATGTGTGCCAGTACAAAAATAAAAACCCTTATAATGTTTGCCAGTAAAATAATTCCCCTTTGCAATGTGTGCCAGTTACAAAATTGCTCCCTTATAACTTGTGCCAGTCCAAAAAAAAAAATCCTTTTAGTGCCCCCTGTAGAACAAATGCGGACATCTTTTGAATGTGTGCCAGTACAAAAATGATCTCTTATAATGTGCGCTAAGTACAAAAATGCCCCCTTATGTGCCAGTACAAAAAAATACTTCCTTATAATATGTGTCAGTACAAAAAGTACCCACTTTTAGTACCTTCAGTAGAACAGATGTCCCCATATGTGGTCTTCCCTTATAACGTGTGCCGTGTTAGTACAAAATGCTCCTCTTTACAGCCGCAATGTCCCCATAGTGCTTTTTCCAATTACAAAATAATGACCCCCACCCCATTGTAGCCCAGCAGCATACTGCCAAATAAAAATATTAAACTCAAATGCTTACCTCCATTCTGCTGTCAGGGATGCAGTGGAAGACACAGACCTTTTCTAGTCTGTGCCGTGAGCTCTGCAGCCCGGCTCAAGCAGCATGATGATGATGACACCGGCCTCAGATAGTATGCCCACAGATCCTACGTACGGCCACACAGACGTCTTCGGTCGACTTGATGAAGAATTTCCACACCGGCGAGTATGGCATTTTACCTCCACCACTACAGTATGTGAGGACTACCTGCCGCTGCCTCTATGAACTTTTAACAGGTTCCCTACTCAACGGCGGACACGCGGCATCACGACACATGTTTACGTATACATACACCATATATATGCAATACACATAAATACACCATACAAGTACATGGCACACATAGATAAATACACCATATATTCACTGCACACACATACCATCCAACTTTTAAAAAGCCTAAGGAGCTAAACTATTGAATGGAAGCGCTCATCTCCAGCTGCCGCTGTAATTTTAACAACCGGATGTGGAGAGCCTTAGGGAACTGGCTGAATCCCATGCCTGCTTGCAAGCCTACATGAGGAAGCAGTGGACCTCTCCTCCAAATCTGGGCTGAGCAGTAGCTGCTGACTGTCCTCAATAATATATTCCTCGCTGAAAAGAGTAGCAGAGCCGGCGGCATACATCACTTGCCAGGCAGAGAGAAAGAGGCAGGTTCAGGATAGGTGAAGGCACAGAGCTTGTTCCTGGGCCATGCCAACTAAGTGTTGTGTCAGAGTAACCCACCGACTCCTGGCTGTGGGTGTCTGTCAGTTGAGATGATGTTGAAGACTGAGTCAACCATTCCAGGACAGCAGGATTGTATTGTCATAATACGACCGCTGGATGACACTGGCAGCTCTGGCCTTTTGCTGCGGCTGCTGCTACCACCGCTCCTTCTTCTGCTGCTACTTCTGCTGGCTCCAGCAACATTTTTGACACTGCCTATTCCTTTGGAGGGCCCTGGCACTTCATTGTTGGACATACTGTACAGTAAAAGTAACTGTATATGTAAAATAAGTTATTCGATATCAATGTGGGCAGTTCAATTGCACAGCTTATTCACCCCAATTTGAGAATCGAGGCCTAATAGAATGGCTTACATGTATCTATTTAACAAGGTGGACACCCACATACAGTAACAGTAAAAATAGCTTATTCACCCCAATTTGAGAATCAAAACCTAATGGAATTGCTTTTCTATGAAACAAGGTGTAAACTGTTCAATTTGATAGCTCTGTGCCCTACCCAGGGATTGTTCCAAAGTGGGCTGTCTCCTATGGATCCCCTCTGCTTCAGAATATAGAGCCTGCACTATCCCGGCAGTCTCCCTATGGTCACCCTACAGTGTGTAAAAACTTTCCCTATGATCTCCCTGCACTCTCCCTATCCATTATTGCAGGGCTGAATGACACAGGAAGCTGAGCGGTGAATAAGTAAAAGGACTACCAGATCTCCAGTGCTCTAGAAAGGAATGCTTCCACCTCTGTTGATGCAAGCGATCATTGCATCCGGAACATTCCTGACCCGGGGCGAACTGGCCCTTAATGGATCACAATACATCATATAGACAACTGGGTGCATGTTCATCACTTAGGCTACTTTCACACTAGCCTTTAAGTTTTCCGGTATTGAGTTCCGTCATAGGGGCTCAATACCAACAAAAAAAAAAACGCTTCAGTTTTGTCCCCATTCATTGTTAATGGGGACATAACTTAACTGAACAGAACGGAGTGCTCCAAAATGCATTCTGTTCCGTTTAGTTGCGTTCCCATACCGGAGAGCAAACCGCAACATGTTGTAGTTTGCTTTCCATCATGGGATGCAAGTCAATGGGGACAGATCAGTTTTCTCTGACACACTCTGCCACAATAGAAAACGGATCCATCCTTCATTGACTTTGAATAGTGTTCATAACGGATGCAAACGGTTCTATTATCAGTAACAGAAGCATTTTTGCTGAACCCTGCCGGATAGTAAAAACGCTAGTGTGAAAGTAGCCTTACCCAGGGTAAAGATGGCACCAGGATGTATTATGGGAAGAAGACAAGGCAGTGTGATTTTCTGGGCAATGTTCTGCAGGAAATGTTTCCGACTGGCATTCACATGGATGTGATATGCACCACTGAGTGGTGATGGCCTCAAAAAACAAGTCCGATCCATGTAGACTGCACCTCACAACTTAGTCCCTAACATCAAAGTACCAGATAGCACAGGGCACCTTCAGAGGTCTCATGGAGTCCTTGCCTTGAAAGGTCAGAGCTGTTTTAGTGGCACAAAGGGGATCTACAGGATAAAAGGCAGGTTGTTTTATGTTTTGGCTGATCTATAAATATATCAAGACTACACAAATCTAAAAGCTTTATGCATCCAAGAATGCAAAAAGTACTGAAGGCACCGTCACTACACCTGGATCCTTTGACATGAACCCACTTCTGGCCTCCACCGACCCTTCGGGACACGGGGTGCAAAGGCTTCAGCAGAAATCCAAACGATTGCAAGTTATACAGATAAGCCGCACTCACCATCTGTTTGAAGACAACATCACATCTTTATTTCAGAGCTGAATTCACATCGGGGGTAGACTCACATGGATAGCAAAAATAACAGTGATGGCAGTTTCGCGGTGTGCCCGCTTCTTCCGGCTGCTCGAGCACACCGCGAAACGGCTGTCGCTGTTATTTTGCAATCCATGTGAGTCTACCCCCGATGTGAATTCAGCTCTGAAATAAAGATGTGATGTTGTCTTCAAACGGATGGTAAGTGTGGCTTATCTGTATAACTTGCAATCGTTTATGCATCCAAGGTCTATAAGGATCTGGGGACGGTATACATCTAACAACTGTATGGACTATACATCTGCAGGATAAATATAAATCATTGCATTTTTCAATTTCTTTTTCCACAGATCCCCCAAGAGATGTGACTGTCACAATTACTGGGAATGATAAAGTGATGGAAGGAAGTGATGTGACGTTACAATGTAACAGTTTCTCCAATCCTGCTGTAGATGAGTATGAATGGTACAAAGGGAAAACCAAATTACCAGACACAGGACGGGAGATCACAGTGAGGAAAGTGACCAGGGACATGGAGCCCTATTCCTGTGCTGTAAGAAATCGTGTGGGTAGAGGAGAATCCGCCCCGACAAAGATACCGGTACCATGTATGTATACAACCCATCATCAATATACAACCAGATACCTGTACTATGTATGTATACAACCTGTTACCTGTATACTACCAGATACCTGTACAATGTATGTATACAACCCATCATCAATATACAACCAGATACCTGTACTATGTATGTATACAACCTGTTACCTATATACAACCAGATACCGGTACAATGTATGTATGCAACCTATTACCTGTATACAACCAGATACCTGTACTATGTATGTATACAACCTGATACCTGTACTATGTATGTATACAACCTATTACCTGTATACTACCAGATACCTTTACTACGTATGTATACAACCTGATACCTCTATACAACCAGATACCCGTACTATGTATGTATACAACCTGATACCTCTATACAACCAGATACCCGTACTATGTATGTATACAACCTGATACCTCTATACAACCAGATACCCGTACTATGTATGTATACAACCTGTTACTTGTATACTACCAGATACCCGTACTATGTATGTATACAACCTGATACCTCTATACAACCAGATACCCGTACTATGTATGTATACAACCTGTTACTTGTATACTACCAGATACCTGTACTATGTATGTATACAACCTGTTACCTCTATACAACCAGAAACAGGGCTGTGCTTTATATACAATGAAGAAGCCCCTCCAATGTGATCCCGAGGACACGTTGTCAGTATTTACATAGTGTTAACAGTGGCCCAATATCAATAATTCCCCCATTGTGCCCATACTAGTAATCATGTTCCCTATCGCCCCCCAGTAGTAATAATTTTATGTATAATGTGTGCCAATCAAAAAAAAAAACTTATAATATGTGCCAGTACAAGAAATACCACCTTATAGTATGTGCCAGAACAAAAAATACTCCCTTATAATGTGTGTGAGTGCAAAAAATGCCCCCCTTATAATGTGTGCCAGTGGGAAAAGTATCCCCTTATATTGTGTGCCAGTACAAAAAATCCCCCCTTCTCTGTGACAGACAAACAAATACCCCCTCTTAGTTCCCCCCAATGTCTCTATAGTGCTCCCCATAAGGTGTGCCAGTAGAAAATACCCCTATTTAGTGCCACCAGTAGGAACAATGCCCCGATAATGCTCCCCCCTCCCCCCCCAGTGGTGGCCCAACAGTATAGTGGCAAATAAAAACATTCAAAAACAGGGATGTAGTGCAGGCCTCTTCTAGCGTGTTTCTGGCGCTGCATTCTGCCTGGTTCAGATGGCGCTATAATGATTACATCTTCACGCCTCCTGTGCTGGCCTCTGAGGCTACAGGCACCAAGCCTAAAGCCTATCAGAGGACATGACAGGGCAGGGAGACATCGCTCCTACGCCTCACCTTAACATCTGTTTCATAATTGGAGGTGCCCCCTGGCTTATGGCCCAGTTGCAATTGCAACTTCTGCGAACTTTATTGTGTCTGTGGTGTAAGGTTAGAATTCAGGCAGCACGGTGGCTCAGTGGTTAGAACTGCAGCGCCGGGGCCCTGGGCTTGAATCTGACCAAGGACAACATCTGCATGGAGTCTGTATGTCCTCCCCAGGTTTGTGTGGGTTTCCTCCCTCACTCCAAAGACTTACTGATAGGGAACTTAGATTGTGAGCCCCATTGGGGAGAGCGTGATGCTAAGGTCTGTAAAGCGCTGCGGAATATGTCAGCGCTATATAAGTGTGTAAAAAACAAATCAATGCTACACCAATTAAAAGTGCTAGAATTTCCTGGGAAATCTCTCTTTTCCTGTTCTGGACTGCCGTCGGAGGCTTCCTTAGAATATGCTTAATGTGATCTGATTGTCCTCCTCGTATTGCTCATATTTTCATTCATTCCATATGTTTTTCATTTTCCTACAGATGAAGGCTCCCATTCTAGAAATGTCATCCTCCCAGCAGCGATCGGTACAGTCTGCTCACTGCTGCTTGTATTGCTTGTCTACTTCTGTTGGAGGTAATGTATATTATTTACAAATGAATTTCCCGAAATTCATTTTGGTCAGATAAATGCAAACTGGGTCCGAATCGATTCTACCCAAATTCTTTTTCTCTCTCTCTTTTTTTGTTGAAAAATTGTCCCTAGAGGACTATGATGAAATTATGATTCTATGGAATTTTTTTCGGCATCAAGCTGAGAGGCGACCGGACAAAAAGCCCAGCATGTTGTAGTTTTATTCCCGCCGCCTCTTGGCATGTTTTCCGTGCTGCGGCCAGACCTCCAGCCCACACCTATTATAGTGAATGGCGCTGGAGTCGACGTCCGGAGGCACGCGTGCACTAGTGGCAGCACAGATCTGGCAGGATGTTCACCCGCTGGAACAGCCTGCCGAAGGGGGCTACCAGTAATGTGAAAGTAGCCTAAGTCAATGGTGCCTGATCTGTTTTTTTTCTGTAACAAAAAAAAAAAAAACGTATCAGGTACCCATTGACTTAGGCTACTTTCACATCTGTGTTTTTAATTCAGGTTTTGAGATCCGGCAGAGGAACTCAAAACCTGAATTAAAGGGATCCGTTCCATTTAATATATCCTGATGATCCGGTTGTATTTAGGTGTTAATATTTTCCGGTATTAGGATCCGTCACAGGGTCTCAATACCAGAAAAAAACTCTTCCGTTTTGTCCCCTTTCATTGTCAATGGGGAAAAACCGTAACTGAACAGAACGGAATTCTCCAAAATGGTTGTGTTGTCATAACGGAGAGCAAATTGCAGCAAGCTGTGGTTTTCTATCCATCATGGGATGCGTAGCAAGACCCACAATGCAAGTCAATGGGACGGATCCATTTTCACTGACACAATCTGACACTATAGAATCCGTCCCCTATTGACTTTCAATAGAGTTCATGATGGATCCGTCTTGGCTATGTTACAGATAATACAACCGGATCCGTTCATAACGGATGCAGACGGTTGTATTATCAGTAATGGAAGCGTTTTCGCTGAGCCCTGCCGGATCCAGAAAAAACGCCAGTGTGAAAGTATCCTAAACCAAAACTGAACAAACCTGAAAGTCATTGTAAGGCTACTTTCACACTTGCGGCAGCAGGGTCCGGCAGGCTGTTTACCTGCCGGATCCGTACTAAGACTAGCCCATGTGTGCCGCCAGAAGTCCGCTCTGGCCTTAGGACGGATCCGACAGGCTGTTTACCTGCCGGAACAGACTGCCGAACCCTGCTAGTTCAAGTGTGAAAGTAGCTGATCCATTTTTTTCTGTAACTATTGTCTTACATTGATTTTCATACCTGATTAAGTTTGTTCAGTTTAGCAAACCGGACACACACACGCTGCTTGCAATGGTTTTGTGTCTGGCTCGAAAACACAATTGAACTTTGGCGTAGGAACGCAACCAAAAGTAACAGAATGCATTCTGATGAACTCCGTTCTGGTTTGTTCTGTTTTGTCCCTATTAAGACCCCATTCACACGTCCACAAAAGGGTCCGCATCTGTTCCGCAATTCTGCGGAACGGATGCGGAAACATTCATTTTCAATGGGGCCGCATATGCGGAGCGCAGCCCAGAACTTCCGGTCCATGGCTCTGCAAAAGATAGAACATGTCTTATTCTTGTCCACAGCTGCTGACAAGAATAGGCATTTCTATGGGGGTTGGCGGCAGGGTGTGTTGCGGATCTGCAACACACCACGGGCGTGTGAATGGACCCTAACATGAATGGGGACTAAACTGAAGTCTTTTCCTACGGTTTTGAGATCCTTTTAAAGGAAAACGCAGATGTGAAAGTAGCCTAACTTGGTTTTATGTTTACTTGTTCTAAATGCAAGGAAGTAACCATTTCTCAGGACCGGTGTTAACGTCAGGCATACCTGGGAAGATACCAGGGTCCATTGGGACTGAAAGTACCTGGTGGAATGGTAAATGTGCTCAGTCAAGTCAAGTCAAAAGTCTACTAAGTTACAGGCTTACTGTGACTCTGTTCTTTCACTATATAGTGTTATGTGTATGGGTGCAAGTTCTTAAAGGGGTTGTCCAGAATGAACCAAAATCGTGGCAATGGTCAAATCATTATTTGCCACTCCAGTGGTCCTGGCTAATCTTTGCTTACAGTGCTACAGGATAGTGGCCACATAGACATGTAGGGTAGCAGTGAACAGTGACTGAGGCCAATGATTGTCTGTAGTAGTCACTCGTGTTGATATGATGTCATGCATTAAAGGGGTTGGCCACTTTCTGGTTACTGTTGACCAATGTGTTGGTTAGATGATTACATGCCCCTTACTAATATAGACCTTGTTGAAATTCTGCACCATTTTCTATATTTCATGAGGTATGCCGCCTTATTTACAAGGTTTTTTCTGCTGTCCCTACAGAGGTCCTGTCCATAAAATGGCTGCTGATGGAAGGTCATGTGACCAGGCAGATCACCTCCATGGGATGTCTCCTCCATTCAAACACTCTGCACCTGCCATCTGCATTTATTCTTCTGGGAGTTTAGTGCAGGTGCACATAAATAGAGGAGGCATTGCACGGAGGTGATTTGCCTGGTAACATGACCTATCCCAAGCAGCCATTTTATGGACAGGACCTCTGTGGGGATAGCAGAAAAGACCTTGTATCCAAGGGGCATACCTTATGAAATATAGAAAACGGTGCATCATTTCAAAAAAAGGCTATATTAGTAAGTACCATATAGTCATCTTACATACACATCGATCAACAATCACTAGAAAGTGACCAACCCCTTTAAATAAAGACCACCAAGGAGCACCACTAAGACTCT
>JAKVIS010005281.1:0-12370 GCA_033119425.1 Bufotes viridis | reverse complement strand
TGAGAATTCATAATCTTCTAGGTGTAGTATACTGTGATTTATATATAAATGTGTTTACCTGAGCTATGAAAAATAGTGCAAACCTGTGTGGAAGAAGGTAAATGGCCTGTGAGGAGCTCAGCATGGAAATTAACCGGCATAATCGCTTGGCCTATACCTAAAGAAAAAAGATCTGTAGCAGATATATATGGACAATTATATAAACAACCAAGGCCTATTATCCACATTAAATCCTTTTGGTTTCAAAGTTTGGAGTCTGAATATCTATTCGGATTCACATTTTTTTAACAATTTCACGTGATTGCCTCCTGTCAGAGGCTGCGGAACATGATCGATAAGAATAAATTTCAAGTCTCTTTCATTGTGTCCTTTTTCCGCAAAATGTTTAGACACTGGTAGATCTTTGTTGTTTTTTAATTGTGTAATGATGCTGATTCATACACGTGTTTAAGTCACCTACATATAGAAGCTTACGTGGGCACCATTAAACATAAACAACATAAGAGGAGTCTCATGTTAGAAAAAATTTGATTTTATATGTAGTGTGTGTGGTAGGATGTATAAACTCCATCCCTTTCATCAAGTAACTGCAGTTAACACAGTGAAGGCAGGGATAATATCCAAATTTTTTGGGGGCCAAAAGTTGTTGTTGAACACTTTTATTGGGCCCTATATCATTTTTTACCAGTCTATCTTTCAAATTACGTGTCCTCCTGTTCGACATGAGTGGCCTGTCTTTGAATTCCTCAATATTTTTATGACCACTTGCTAAAATGTTCCAGTGTCTATTAATGATTTTGCTGATATACGTACTCGCCTCAATGTATGTCGAGACAAAGGGTATTCTAGAATTGTTGTTGCTATTCACTTTGTAGAAGTTGTTGTCTATCCTTCTGTCGTATGCGAGTTTTTTGTTCCCGCAATACAGCTGAGGGATAGTGTCTCAACTGGAATGATCGTGTCATGGTATTTAATGTTTCCTCCAATGTGTGTTGTTCACTAATGATCCTTTTTGCTCTAGTAAACTGACTGTATGGAAAGATTGGATCATTTTGCGGCGATGTGCACTATCATACCCAATGAACTTCAAAAACAGGCAATCTGGATTTATCAATAATACATCTTTATTAAACACATCATTTATACATAAAAACATCACAAAGTATCTTAAAACAAGTTAGGTGGTGCAAGCTACATACCGGGCCATGTAATGCCCAAAAGAGGAGTGACAGTTATATATATAATGAATGTCATAAGAGGTTAAACTACCAGGAGCAGCTCAGGCGAAACGTACGTCGGGGTCACTGGTCATCCACCTCTCTCACGGTATGCACTGAGTTGCCTCTCTTTGTATTTATTCGATAGGCTTGTTTGGCACTTTATTCTCTTCCTCAGTTGAGGTGTTTTACTATGTAGGGAATTGTACCTTGTATGCCATACCTAAATCTAAGTGCAACTATATGGGCCTTGGAAACAGTGTGACTTTATTTTAGGATATACACTGCTATATATTGTATGGCCCTTTTTACCGTGGGTAGATGGGGGATTCTTTGTGCTGCTGTATACAATCAACATTTTGCTGCTTTTTAAATGTGATGTATTTATATATTGTCATGTTGTTATAAATAAAAATATGCTCATTATTAAAATATGTGTGGTATTTTTGGTGTTGTGTATTGAGACTCCACACATTTTTTGTGAATTATCTCAGATTGGTGATTGAAATTACCAATAAGTTTGATGTGTCACATGACCCTATTCCTATTGAAAAAACAAAAGTTGGATTCAAAATGTCCGACTTCAAAATGGCCGCCATGGTCACCACCCATCTTGAAAAGTTTCCCCCCTCACATATACTAATGTGCTACAAACAGGAGGTTAATATCACCAACCATTCCCATTTTATTAGGTGTATCCATATAAATGGCCCACCCTGTGTATATATATATATGTTTAAATTAAAGGGGTTGTCCAAGTTATATTTTTTGATGACCTATCCTTAGGATAGGTCATCAATATCAGATCGCAGGGGTCCGACAGCCGGCACCCCCGCTGATCAGCTGTTTGAAGAGAAGGCAAAAGAGTCAGAGCAGGGACTCCTAAGCCGAACTAGAGTCCCGACAACCCTCCCCTCTTCAGAGCATCGGGTGTCTGGTTTAATGCTCGGGGACTTCCATTGTGCTCAGTAGAGCCCCCGAGCTTTGCGAAGTGTTCTACTCGAGCACATATGCAATTTGGTGCTCAATCAACACTACTAAAGGAGGATGAGCTAGCGTAATCCTGTGGCTCAAAGTAGCAGAGTGGAAGGCTGATGTTAAAATGAAGTGGGTGACACTTTAAGCTCCCGTCTTAAGTCGTGACCTTGACATGCAGAAATAGAATAATAAATATTGAGCTATTTTTCCTTTTTAACACCCACTGTGTTACAGAAAAAATGGATTAAAGAATAACTGCAACAAAAAAAAAATGTTATCCCCATTTTTTTCTTTAAGGCTTTTTACACCTCCAAGGCAATTCGTTTATCATTGCGTTTTGGGCTAAAATATTTTTTTCAACTGATCTTTATTAAAAATATTTAATCCCTTTCTGGAATGGGATTGTGCTGTGCCTAGGCCATGTGTCCAATGAATATGATGTCGCAGGCCTTGAAAAGGTTGCAGCCCTCACTGGAGCTCCATAAGCTGCTCAAATCAGCGGATCAGTGGGGGCCCATAAATTGGACACCCACCAATCAGATATTGATGGCCAATCCTGAAATAGTCCATCAATATGAAAATCTTACACAAACCCTTTAAGGTGTTAAGAAATACCAGAGTTATACCTGATATAAATCTGGTGACAAAACTATTTTGTGTTAAAAAATGTCCAAAAGTTATGCAGATTACTGGTGAGTGGCAGGGGCAGTATTCGAATTTGCGATATTTCACGAATATTCGTTAGAATATTTGTCATATATTCGCGAATATTCGTAGTCGAGATTATTCTATTGATTGCGAAAAATCGGCAATGTAATATTCGCGTAATGCAAATATTCTAAAACACTAATATATAGCACTATAGAATATAGTGCTATACATTCATTTTTTAGAATATTCGTCATTTTTTCCAATATAATGTGAACAATCATTGGCCCAAAAGCAACTTAACCAGGGAGGAATATTCTAAAAAACAAATATATAGCACTATATTCTATCCTCGAATATTTAGAGATTTTTCGCATATGAGAAAATAAATTAAATAATGAAGAATATTCAAATTCACTACAGACTACAAGTTTTGCAGCCTTCTTACATTGGCCCACAAGCAAGAGGCAGGTAGGTATACTAAGTAATGGGTTCAGATGAAAAAGAAAAACACGAATATTCGTTTTAATCACTATATTTGAAATATTCGGGAATTCTCGAAGTGCCGATATTCGCAATAAAAAATTAGCAATTCGAATATTCCCGCTCAACGCTTAATGCAGATATGAAATATTATTAAATCAAATTTTACATGAATAAAATACATACTGAAAGTGTTTAAAATAAAAATAGCATTAAAAAATAGAAACAATTTTTATTTCACAAAATTTCACAAGACATAAAAAACATTGTCCTTACTATTACAGCCCAGTAATAAAGCTAATGTACAGTATTTGTGACTGAAGCAGGAATTAAAAAGAATAAAGAATCAAATTGGCTCAAACAAGAAGCTCCTAGCGCATATCGGCTGGCAAAGAAGAGCAAGTACAGCTAACTACCAGAATTAAGGTAGGGACATACTATACATGCGGAGTGCCAGGAGCTTGTGCCAGGAGCCAGTGTGAAACCGCTCATTTGACCTCCCTTCTAGCCTCCGCGGATATAGGTTTATTTTATGCATATTACCATAACATTAAAAGCCCAATCAGGGGGACTTTGAGTTATATCCCAGCAGCGGCACCCTACTGATATGTAGCAGGGCAATATACAGCTAATGAATACATGGTAGCGCGGGTGTGCATACTTAATATTGCGATTATTAGGATTGGTTTATAGAGGAGTGGAGTAAGGTCATCTTCTCGGATGAGTCCAATTTTCACCTTTGCCCAACAACAGGTCCTGTAATGGTTAGAAGACGATGTGGAGAGGCCTACAAGCCACAGTGTCTCGCACTCAAAGGTGGTGTAGTGTTGTGATAGTGTGGAGGTGTTTCAGTAAAAATCAACAAAGCTATCCTGGAAGAAAACTTGTTTCCCTCTGTTCTGGCAATGCTCCTCAACTATGATGATTGTTTTGCTTTTTTCATCAGGACAATACCCCATATCACACAGTTAGGTCAATCAAGGTGTGGATGAAGAACCACCAGATCAAGACCCTATCATGGTCATCCCAATCTTCAGACCTGAACCCCACTGAAAATCTTTGGAATGTAATCAAGAGGAAGATAGATAGTAACAAGCCATCAAACAAAACCAAGCTGTTGATTTTCTGCACCAGGAGTGGCATAGTTACCCAACAACAAAATGGAGTACCAGTGGAAAGCATGCCAAGATGCATGAAAGCTGTGATTAGTAATCAGGGTTAATCCACGAATTATTGATCAATGGACTCCACCTAAGCTGAAATATTAGTATTGCATTGTTTAAAAATAAATATGAACTTGTTTTCTCGGCCACATTTGAGGTGTGATATTACTGGAACTGTTTGTTATTTTGAATAGCTGTCATTTTCTAAAAAAAAAAAAAGTACTCTAAAATACAATATATATATTTTTTTTTTAACTGGAATTTAGGAGAAATGTTGTCAATAGTGATGTCGTGAACATAAAATTTTCCGTTCGCGAACAGCGAAAGCGAACTTCCGCAAATGTTCGCGAACATGCAAACACTGCGAACCGCCATAGACAGGCGAAATTCTAGCAATACAACCATTAGGAACCCAGCTCTAAGTTGAATTCGCAATGCGATTAATATAACCTGTATTAATCACATTGGGATTACAACTTAGATCTGTTCCTAATGGATGTATTGCTAGAATATAACGAAGATTGCGAATATAGCGCTATATTCGCAATCTTCGTTATATTCTAGCAATACAACAACCATTAGGAACAGATCTAAGTTGTAATCCCAATGTGATTAATACAGGTTATATTAATCGTATTGCGATTACAACTACTAACACTGCAGCTTCAGAATGAATCTAAGATGAATGCTGTCCTTGCTTTTTGATGGGAGGTGGGAGGGTCTGGGAGGGAGACTGATGTACTAGCCCTAAAAAGGGATTTTTGGGGTGCTGTCAGGACTCTGTCCTTACAGCAGAGATCTGATGAGTCTTTCAGGACCGGAGTGGACACTGAATACACTAGCCTAGCTATCGATTTCCCAATTAAATCAGCAGCAGCTACACTCTCCTCCTCTCACTAAGACTGCAGCTTCCGAATGAATCTAAAATGGATGCTGTCCAGGAGATGGGAGGGTTTGGGAGGGAGGGTATGCTAATTGGCTGGAATGTGTCTGCTGACTGTGAGGTACAGGGTCAAAGTTTACTCAATGATAGGGGTGGACCTAACATCGCATATGTTCAGCTCACCGCAACGAACGCGCACAAGCTATGTTCGTCGGGAACCATTCACGGTAAATAGTTTGGGACATCTATTTACGTAATTCAACTTAGAGCTGAGTTCCTAATGGTTGTTGTATTGCTAGAATATACGTTATATTCTAGCAATACAACACATTAGAACTCAGCTCTAAGTTGTAACGTCAATGCGAATAATACTACAATTATTAACCGCTTTACGATCCATTTGATGCCTCTATTTGATTGTATATGACGGTTGACTATGACTACCACCAACGTTCTGCTGCCTCCAAAGCAAGATATCTGAACCCCCCAGGGGCCATTTGGGCGTTTCTGATAAAAAAAAACGTATCAAAAACGCATCTGCGTTTTTATAATTTTTCATTTTTTAGTTTATTTGTTTGTGTATTTTGTCACATTTGGTTGCATATTTACATTTGGTATAGGCAAATATGGTAGTCTAGATCATGTGTCTATACCAAAACCTAGGATCATTGTTTGACAGCATATTTTCTAAGCCATGTAGCTGAATATAGATTTGGGCAGAGTAATGATCTAGACTACCATATTTGCCTATACCAAATGTAAATATGCAACCAAATGTGGTAAAATACACAAAAAAAATAAATTATAAAAACGCAGATGCGTTTTGATGCGTTTTATCAAAAACGCCCAAATGGCCCCTAGGAGGTTCAGATATCTTGCTTTGGAGGCAGCAGAACGTTGGTGGTAGTCATAGTCAACCGTCATATACAATCAAATAGAGGCATCAAATGGATTCGCAAAGCGATTAATAATTGGAAGTATTGATTCGATTGCATTACAACTAGAGCTGAGTTCCTAATGGTTGTATTGCTAGAATATAACGTATATTCTAGCAATACAACAACCATTAGGAACTCAGCTCTAAGTTGAATTCGCAATGCGATTAATGCAGGTTATATTAATCGCATTGAGAATTCAACTTAGAGCTGGATTCCTAATGGTTGTTGTATTGCTAGAATCTAACGAAGATTGAGAATATAGCGCTATATTATTTATCTTCGTTATATTCTAGCAATACAACCGTTAGGAACTCAGATCTAAGTTGTAATCGCAATGCGAATAATACAGGTTATATTATTCGCATTGCGATTTAAAATTACTATTACTGCAGCTTCAGAATGAATCTAAGATGGATGCTGGACTTGCGTTTAGATAGTAGGTGGGAGGGTCTGGGAGCGAGGGTATGCTGATTGGCTGGAATGTGTCTGCTGACTGTGAGGTACAGGGTCCAAATTTGTTCAATAATAAAGTATAGGGGCGAACGCGAACATCGAATATGTTCGCCCGCCGCGGCGGACGCGAACAAGCTATGTTCGCCGGGAACTGTTCGCCGCGAATAGTTCGGGCCATCTCTAGTTGTCAATAGTTTAGAGAATAAAACAAAACTGCTAATTTTAGTCTAACATATACCATAAATTGTAAAATTACAGAAACTGATAATTTTGCAGTGGTCTCTAAATATATATATATATATATATATATATATATATATATATCTATTATATAAAGCTGAGTGTATGTGTGTATGTTTGTATATCCGCTAAAGGAATCCGCACCGTCACATTTACAATCACAAAATTTGGCAAACAGGTACATCAGGTGTCTGGGAAGGTTTTAGACCAGGTCTCAGCTCTCTGGGACATACCGTTCCTGAGATATTCCCAAAAAATGCATTAGCCAATAGAAGCCTGGTTACATGACCCTTATCAGCCAATAGAAGCTCACTGGCAGTTCGTCTCCACACACAGTTTTACTCCAGGTAACCATAACAACCCAGCCATGTTTCTTCATTGCTGTAGATGAGTTTTAAAGGAAATCTGTCACCAGGATAATCGCTATAGAAGTAAAGCCAGGGCCTAATAGCACTTAGTACCTTATTTCGTGAGCTTTCCATAACAACTCGGCCATTTTTATTCACTGCTGCAGGTCAGCTTTAAAAGGGCAGGGCGCTGTGGATGACACTGTTATGGGAGCAGCGTGCTGTGGAGGTCACAGTTCAGGGGCAAGTAGGGTGGCCATTCAGGCCCCCTAAAACCTGCTCCCAAGTCCTGCTAAGCCATGCCTCCGATTCAGTTAGGCCATGCCCCTCCCTCTGCAGCCAATAGGGATTGACAAATGAAGAAGTCAACTTCTGTCAGCTGCAGAAGTGGGAGAGACGGTGACTTTCTCCCTGCAGCTCACACTCAGACATCACAGTGCTGCTGTCTTAGAGTGAGCTGTTCAAAAGGGCACATCCCTAGATCAGGTTAGGCCACGACCCTCCGCAGCCGACGGAAGTTAAAAATCAACTTTTTTCAGCTGCAGGGGTGGCAGTGAGGGTGACTTTCTCCCTGCAGTCTCACGCTCAGACAGCACAGTGCTGCTGTCTGAAAGTGAGCTGTTTAAAAGGACATCCCTGTGTCCGTCCAGGCCCTCCGCCAGACGGAGGACAGGGAGTCAGAAAACCGGACTGTCAATCCTAAAACTGGACCTCTGGCCATCCTAAGGGCAGGCTGTGCCACTATGGAGGTCAGTATTAAGGGGCAGATTGCTGTAAAGGCCACTGTTAAGGGGGCGGGCCCCTGTGGAGGTCACTGTCAAGGGGGTGGTGTGCTGTGAAACTCACTGTTAAAGGGGTTGGCTGCTATAAAGATCATAAGTTAAGGGGGTGGGCTGCTGTGGAGGTCCTATTTTAAGGAACGGGGCACTGTGGAAGGGGGATCAGTGTTAAAGGGTGGGGGGCTGTGGAGGTCACTGTTAAGGGTCGAGGTGCTGTACCGTAGATGTCACTGTTATAGTGGGTACTGTCGATATCTTTAATGACACACAGAAACATTAAATAAAATAGATTAAATATACCCGACCGAAGCCAGGTCACTCAGCTAGTATATATATATATATATATATATATATATATATATATACATACATACTCAATTATTATCCTCACATCTGCTCTATCTGGTGGTGTCCATATCACCTGGATTCTATTAGTAGAAAGAGATATGGGGCTACAGAGGTGCACTGTCAATTAGGCAAGGTGAGGTCATTGTCTAATTTTGCACCAGGTAGGGACGAGTGGAGAACGTCGGAGAAGCCAAAATTAGTGAATCAAAGTTAACTTAAAATTTGGACGATTCGATAAGGGACAATTTTTGGAAGCTTCGAAAAATCAAAAGTATAACACATGTGCAACAGGCCACCTCCCCACAGGGCCTCTCTATCGCGTCCCAGGTGTAGAAGGAATATCAAGTTGTGTAGGGCGGCTTAAATGACTCTTTATGTGTGTCTCGGTGCTCCTACCTGGATACCGCTAGACCCCGGGCTTTAGCACCGAACCAATAAAAAGTGGGAATGATTGAGAGATTTGAAAGAATAACTTGAGTTCAGACACTGAGATGAAGTTCAATGGCAGCTTTACTTGAATAAACGTTTCTTCAAACACTTTTCAGGCTTTGTCTTGGTTCCAGCAGGCTTTAGCTTAAACTGACAGGCAAACTCAACTCTGCTCTACCTTTTTCTCTCTGCTGTACTGACAAGCTGACTGAATAACTTTGCTTCTTCTTGATGCTGCACTTTACTCTGTAGTCGGACTTATGTTCAGCCAAGGAACTTTTCTCCTGGCTCCTGAGGCTTTAGGTTTCTGCCTCCATGACCAGCAGAGCTTAAGGTGCTCTAGCTGACATGGGCACGTAAAACAGAGACGTGCCCCCGTACACCCTTCCCCTTGCTGGGGGTAAACTAAACTGACTCTAACTGGTCTCCACCCTTCCTGCAGGAAGTAGGACTAGCCCACTTCTCTCCAGAGGGGTGTTAGAATGGAATGGAGAGCTTAATTTTACCTAAGTACAGCTCTGCCGTGTTTGCTGCCACCAGGTGATTCTTATAAATCAAAAAATACGGTATTTATTTTTTTAACACTTTTTCAGAACACTTCATTGTGATGCTTGATGCAGAGCAACCCGGTTCCTCGGCCTTTCTTTAAATGGGATTAAAGCAGGTTGCCTGGACCTCCGAAATGCTACCCCATAAGTCTCCGGCCCTTCAAACACAATGTACTTACCTGGCTCCCCGACACGTGCTCGGTCTCCCCTCCTCGTGCTCCACGCCGCGGTTCTTTTAGGACCTGGCCTGGGTCAAAGGAGAAGTCCTTCTTCTTCCACCCTGCACTGCCATCGCCCACCTTTTCTGCCTGCACCTCCACGTCCGCCTCCTCCTCCACTGGGACCTCTACCTCCAGACTCAAGATTATTATGTTTTATATTGGCAGAGTAGAGAAGTATACCAGGTGCGCCTAGCCATTGTTGTACTCCAGCGCAGTTTGTGCATTCTCTTTGCTATTTCCCAATGCCAGAAGGGGGAGTTTCTGACAAAACTGAGAGTGGAGAGTAAGCAAATCAACTTTATCTCCTAAGCCTCAAGTAAACACTTGAGAGGACAGATAGACTGAAGATCTACATCCAACTTTTACAGACACTGTTGTGAGGTAAAGGACTACGGTTAAAACGCCCATCACCCAGAATACTACAGGCAACTACTATACTATAGCAAAACTGCATCCATCTTACTTGCCTCCATATTTCTTACTGGTGCCAGAGAATCTCACTTGGAAATTGCTGCTGATGAATGTATTTGAAGTTATATGTTGCAAAAGAGATTTTTAAAAGTTTAACTCTAGCCTCATTCTTAAGATATTGCATCTGTCCACTGCATCGATCCCCAAGGAGCAACGGCCTGCGAGAGCAATACATCGCGTGACAAAAGACTTTATCAGGGGCACTACCACGCCTATGCTCTGCATTGACACTCACAGGGGCTCGCGAGCACAACAAAGGTGCCAATGTCCTGCTGACTACATACCCTGTAATTGCAGAGCTGCAAACCCCTTACCATTAACATCAGCACAAAAACTAGGCACCAGCAGAATTATGGCTCGAATTTTCATGGCTGAGCAGCTGCATGCAAGCTTTACATCACCAAGCACAATGCCAAGTGTCAGATGGAGTGGTTTAAAGCACTTCACCCTGGACTTCGGAGCAGTAGAGGAGCAATGAATCATGTTTGATGAGTCTGGGTTTGGCAAATTCCTGTAAAAAGTTACTTGCCTGATTACATTGTACAAACTGTAACGCTGGGTTCACACTTGAGCGTACTTGATATGCGCGGTCTTATGAAGGCGTTTTTATTTACAAAAAGGTCATACGACCCAAAAAATCCCTTTAGGGGTAACATTCAATTGTGTACTCAGGGCTGCCATCAGAAATTTTGGGGCCCCTTACACAGCTCAAGGCCTGCCCCCCCCCCCACCCGATACTGCCCCAGTGGCGGATCCAGAGCCTGGTCTTTGGAGGGGCACTTCCCCCAGGAATAGGAGATCATGGGGCCCCTGTGTCCCCGTCCACCCTCAAGCCACACCCACACACAGCCCCACCCATATATCGCGCCCCATACCTCTTACATCCAAGGACGCCTCACACGGCCTCCACACTGCTCCTCACTGAGTACTTGCCCCCCATGCTAACTTTCTTGCCCCCACAACAACCCTGCATTATGTAATTTGCCCCCCACACGATCCTCTATTATGTAGTTTGCCCACCACACTGACCCCCCACTGACTAATTTTCCCCCTCACAAGTGAATTTTTGCCCCAGACAGCCTCTGCATTATGCAAGTTGCCCCCACTAAGTAATTTGCCCCACATGTCCCTCCACTATGTAGTTTGCCTGCCACACTGACCCCACTGAGTAATTTGCTCCCTTCCCCACAAGTTAATTTTACCCCAGACAGCCCTGCATTATGTAATTTGGCCCCCACAGTCCACACTAAGTAATTTTGCCCCACACGGCCTCTCCATGTAGTCTGGCCCGCCACACTGACCTCCCACTCAAGTAATTTGCCCCCACACAAGTTAATTTTGCCCTCCATTGTTGCCCTCCCGCACTTCTTGTCGTCGCTGATTCCGGCCAGCTTGCTCCCCCAGCACCGGGCAGGAGGTACCCTTTCCTAAATCCAGTCTCTGTGCATGGGCGCCCGCAGAAATTTTTCCGGGGAGATAATTTTATTGACATCCATGCTCTGCTTGTTTCTGAGAATGTAATGAAGGGAGGGGCGACTGATGGAAAAGCAATGTATATTAGAAGTGCCATAACAGGAACATATTGAAAATATTTATTTTTTGTGAACAAAAAACTGATCAATTAAATAAAGGCTTTTGGATCCGGGGCTGGGCCGAGAGTAGATGGATGGGGCGTGAATTAATATAACTTAAACTTAAATTTCATAACATTAAAGGTTTAGTTTATTTCAAGATAGAAAAGCATAAAAGATGCACCTAGGTTTTTGGAGGAGAAAAATAAGAAAAATTATTTTTAACCAAAGGGAGCATTTGGTGGATCTGAGCTAATGGTGGCCTGTGGATGGCACTGTTTTTTTGGGGGATCTGTGAATGGCACTGTTTTTTTTTTGGGGTCCGTGGATGGCACTGTTTTCTGGGGGATCTGAGCATTGGCACTGTTTTTTGGGGGAGGGATCTGGAGGATGGAACTGTTTTAGGGGGGAGGGACCCGGAGGACGGCACTGTTGTGGGGGGAATGTGGATGGCACTGTTTTTGGGGGATCTGGAGCATGGCACTGTTTTTTTGTTGTTGGGGGGGACGGAGGATGGCACTGTTGTGGGGAAATGTGGATGGCACTGTTTTTTTGGGGGATCTGAGCATGGCACTGTTTTTTTGGGGAGGGATCTGAGGATGGCACTGTTTTAGGGGGATCTGAGGATGGCATATAAGCAACAGCCGTAACTG
>JAKVIS010005280.1:0-12277 GCA_033119425.1 Bufotes viridis | reverse complement strand
CCTTTTGGTTTGAATAAATGTTCATTGCATGTTTACTTTTCAGGTTTATGGACATTATTTATCTGTTTATTCATCAGGTTTATGGACATTATTAATTGTTACTTTATACAATTCCATTGTATGCATATACATAGTGGTATCTACCGATACCAGACGGGGAGTGTTCTGTTTCAGTATCCTGCATTGTGTATTGGTATGCTCCTCTCTTCTCCTCCCCCTCTGTTTCAGCTTCTAGTTGGTTCAGTCTAGCCACTTCCTGCTTTCCCTGTCATGCATTGTTGCTTGTGTGTGCTCTAATTCTGAGGAGAATCTGAGTAGTATCTCATCTTCTTATCAAGGAGAATATTGTTGGCATAATTCTTTTACCATCTGGATTCCCTGCATATCTTGTAATACAATCTCCGGATTAAAAACTACTTGATCAACTCCTGGGTGTCTGATGCGTAAACTGTAAGTGGAGAATGTCTGATTCAACAAGTCACCTCACAGATGCGTGATTGTATAAAGCTGACATTTTGAAACACCACAGGGGTCTTGTGACCTCCCGATGTCGGCGGTGCAGCAAACCGCAGGTCAATTCAGACCTACAGTTTGCTGCGTTTCCGGGTTATTTGGGTCTCTGGGGACCCGATAACCTGGAACAGGAAGGTGATCAGTGGTGTAATAATACACCACAAATCACCATCCTGAGATCCTGACAGGTGATGGTGACATTACCTCTCAGGATCGGCTCTCATTGGTCGGCTGGGTGGCCGGGCGATTCAAATTACTGCAGCGCTTCTCTCCTCCTTTTGTGTCCGGGAGCCGAGGAGAGAGGAGCGTTGTACGTCGATCTCCAGAGCTGCAGCCAGCACCCCCACCTGTGCCCCAACACCACCACCCAGGTATTAAGGGACAGGTTAGGTTAGGCAGGGATATACAGGGAAAGTTAGTGAAAAAAACAAACAAACGTTTTTTGTTGCATCACCCTAATATCAGGTGTCTGGGGATTACAGCACAGCTGTGTGACCCTAGACCCCCCCCCCTCCAGGGGTGCTGCAGCTTTCCCTCCCTTCCCCACCACAACTTTTTTTGGGGCGCAAGCAGGTTTTTTTTCTGCGTACCCTTAGCACTCTTAGCGTCCGGCCACTGTTAGGGCATCGCACACCCCACCGCTGATCAACTTCGGACGGTTGATCAGCGTGTTTGAATTATTTTTTTTTTCACATTTTTTGGCCTTTATTTATTTATTTTGTCTGTTAGGTTTAGGGTAAGTTTGCAAACACCCGTGTCCCCACACACACGCACACCAAATAAAGTTTATCACGCACGCACACACACTCCTCAATGGCCCGCCGGACGTTCTCGGCCGAGGAGGCATACGCCCAGCTTGCCTCCGAGTCCGAGAACCCCAGTGAGGACGAGGATGACTCCACTTTCCTTTTGTCATCCGCGTCCTCCTCATCTTTTTTTACAAACTTTGTTAACCCTTTAGGTGTTCCTCAAAAGTTTATGGCAAATGGAGATTAAATTTCCAAATTTCTATTTTTGGTAACCTTGCGTCACAAGAATGTAATATAGAGCAACCAAAAATCATATGTACCCTAAAAATAGTCCCAACAAAACAGCCTCCTTATCCCGTAGTTTCCAAAATGGGGTCACTTTTAGGGAGTTTCTACTCGGGGGTGGCATAAGAAGGGCTTCAAATGGGACATAGTGTAGATAAATCAGTCCAGCAAAATCGGCCTTCCAAAGACCACATGGCACTCCTTTCCCTCTATGCCCTGCCGCGTGGCCATACAGTAGTTTACGACCACATATGGGGTGTTTCTGCAAACTACAGAATCAGGGCAATAAAAACTGTTTTTTTTTTGGCTGTTAACCCTTGCTTGGATACTGGAAAAAAAGGATTAAAATGGAAAATTTGCCCAAAAATCTAAATTCTGAAATTTTAGCCCCATTTCCCATTAACCCTTGTGAAACACCTAAAGGTTTAACCCCTTTGGGACACATGACGTACCGGTACGGCATGTTTCCCGAGTCCTTAAGGACACATGACGTACCGATGCGTCATGAGTTGTTCCGATCACTGCTGCTCAGCTGGCAGTGATCGGAACAAGCTACCTGCTGAAATCATTCAGCAGGTACCTTGATTACAATGCCCAAGGGGTCCTGTGACCCCCATATGAGCGATCGCTGCAAACCGCAGGTCAATTCAGACCTGCGGTTTGCAGCGCTCATGCGATCTCTGATCCCCGCGGTCTATGACCGCGGGGATCAGAAGGTTATATCCCCAAACAGATTTTTAACCCCCTGCAGCCCCCAATCATACTGTGGCTGCGGGGGTGCAGAGGGTGGTTGCGGGCGGCGGGAGGCGGGCGGGAGGCGGGGCGGGATCGCGATTGCGATCCCCGCCCGCCTCCCCTGTAATCTATCCCTGGTGTCTAGTGGTTCTATCAGAGTGTCAGCACATTGCTGACACTCTGATAGAAGCGACTGGCATCTGTGCTGCAGATGCCAGCCGTTTAACCTCTTCCGTACCGCGGTCCGTGCGGACCGCGGTATGAAAGGAGTTAACAGGGAGGAGCGCTCCCTCCCTCTCCCATCGGGGGCTGCTGTGCCTTTGCAGCCCCCAACAGGATGGGATCGAAGAGGGAGGTGCTCCCCTCCCTCCTATCCATCACCCCCTGCCCAGTTATGGCAGGGGTGATGGTACCATGGAGACAGGACGCTTTCAGAAGCGTCCTGCTCTCCATGGTGCTGAAAAGTCTGAATAGACCTGCTAAAGGTCTATTCAGACTTTCTAAAGTACAAAAATACAGTACAGTGCACTATATAGTGTACTGTACTGTGATACTCTGAACACCAGATCCACTGGATCTTTCAGAACCAAGTGGGTCTGGGTCAAAAAAAATGTAAAAAGTGAAAAAAGTAAAAATGAAACAAACACATAACACTGAATAAAAACTAAAAAAATAAAATACACTACACATATTAGGTATCGCCGCGTCCGTAAAAACCTGCTCTATAAAAATATCACATGACTGAACTCCTCAGGTGAACGCCATAAAAAAAAAACCCAAAAAATGGTGTAAATAAGCCATTTTTTGGCACATTACATCACTAAAAGTGTAATACAAAGCGATCAAAAAGGCGTTTGCCTCCCAAAATAGTACCAATCAAACCGCCATCTCATCCCGCAAAAAACGAGCCCCTACCTAAAACAATTGGCCAAAAAATAAAAAAACTATGCCTCTCAGACTAAAACATGATTTTTTTTGTTTCAAAAATGCTTTTTAGTGTTAAATGTAAAAAAAAAATTAAAAAGTAGACATATTTGGTATCTACACGTCCGTAAGAATCTGCTCTATAAAAATATCACATGACCTAACCCCTCAAGTAAACACTGTAAAAAAAAATAATAAAAACTTTGTCAAAAAGCCATTTTTGCCACCTTACATCACAAAAAGTGTAATAGCAAGCGATCAAAAAGTCATATGACCCCCAAATAGTGCCAATCTAACCGTCACCTCCTCCCGCAAAAATGATACCCAACCTGAGACAATTGCCTAAAAACTGAAAAATATATGGCTCTCAGACTATGGAGATACTAAAACATGTTTTTTTCATTCAAAAAGGATATTATTGTGTAAAACCAAAATAAATAAAAAAAGGTATACATATTATGTATCGCCGCGTCCGTAAGGACCTGCTCTATAAAAATATAACATGACCTAACCCCTCAGATGAACGCCGTAAACATAAAAAAATAAAAACGTTGTCAAACAAGCCATTTTTTGTCACCTTACATCACAAAAAGTGTAATAGTAAGCGATCAAAAAGTCATATGCACCCCAAGATGGTGCCAATCAAACCGCCATCTCATCCCGCAAAAAATGAGCCCCTACATAGGACAATCGCCCAAAAAAAAAAATATATATGGCTCTCAAACTATGGAGACACTAAAACATGATTTTTTTGTTTTAAAAATTATATTATTGTGTAAAACTTATATAAATAAATAAAAAGTATACATATTATGTATCGCGCGTCCGTCACAACCTGATCTATATAAATAACACATGACCTAACCCCTCAGCTGAACACAGCAAAAAAAAAAAAAATACGGTGTCAAGAGCCATTTTTGTCACCTTACATCACAAAAAGTGTCATAGCAAGCGACCAAAATGTCATATGCACCCCAAGATGGTGCCAATCAAACCGCCATCTCATCCCGCAAAAAATGAGCCCCTACATAACACAGTCGCCCAAAAAATAAAATAAAACTATGGCTTTCAGAATGTGGAGACACTAAAAAAATTATTTTCAAAAAGGCTTTATTATGTAAAACTGAAACAAAAACCCCAAAAAGTAGTCATATTTGGTATTGTCGCGTCCGTAACAACCTGCTCTATAGAAATAGCACACAATCTAACCTGTCAGTTCAACTATGTAAATAACAAAAATAAAAACAGTCCCAAAACAGCTATTTTTTTGCAAATTTTCCATTTTAATCCATTTTTGCAGTAACAAAGCAAGGGTTAACAGCCAAGCAAAACTCAATATTTATTGCCCTGATTCTCTTGTTTGCAAAAACACCCCATATGTGGTCGTAAACTACTGTATGGCCAAACGGCAGGGCACAGAAGGAAGGGAACGCCATATGGTTTTTGGAAGGCAGATTTTGCTGGACTGGTTTTTTGACACTATGTCCCATTTGAAGCCCCCTGATGCACCCCTACAGTAGAAACTCCAAAAAAGTGACCCCATTTTGGAAACTACGGGATAAGGTGTCAGTTTTGTTGGTACTATTTTAGGGTAAACATGATTTTTGGTTGCTCTATATTACACTTTTTTGAGACAAGGTAACAAAAATAGAAATTCGGAAATTTCATCTCCATTTGCCAATAACTCTTGTGGAACACCTAAAGGGTTAACAAAGTTTGTAAAACTGGTTTTGAATACCTTGAGGGGCGTAGTTTCTTAGATGGAGTCACTTTTATGGAGTTTCTACTCTAGGGGTGCATCGGGGGCTTCAAATGGGACATGGTGTCAAAAATCCAGTCCAGCAAAATCTGCCTTCCAAAAACCATATGGCGCTCCTTTCCTTCTGCGCCCTGCAGTTTGGCCATACAGCAGTTTACGACCACATATAGGGTGTTTCTGAAAACTACAGAATCGGGGCAATAAAAATTGAGTTTTGTTTGGCTGTTAACCCTTGCTTTGTTACTGGAAAAAATGGATTCAAACGGAAAATTTTTCAAAAAATCGAAATTCTGAAATTTTATCTTTATTTGCCATTAACTCTTGTGGAAAACCTAAAGGGTTAATGACGTTTGTAAAATCAGTTTTGAATACCTTGAGGGGTGTAGTTTCTAGAATGGGGTAATTTTTGGGTGGTTTCTATTATGTAAGCCTCACAAAGTGACTTCAGACCTGAACTGGTCCCTAAAAAGTGGGTTTTTGAAAATTTCTGAAAAATTTCGAGATTTGCTTCTAAACTTCTAAGCCTTGTAACGTCCCCAAAAATGAAATAGCATTCCCAAAATGATCGATACATGAAGTAGACATATGGGGAATGTAAATCAATAACTTTTTTTGGCAGTATTACTATGTATTATAGAAGTAGAGTAATTGAAACTTGGAAAATTGCAAATTTTTCAAAATTTTTGGTAAATTTGGTATTTTTTTATAAATAAAAATGAAATTTTTCGACTTCATTTTACCACTGTCATGAAGTACAATATGTGACGAAAAAACAATCTCAGAATGGACTGGATAAGAAAAAGCGTTTTAAAGTTATCACCACATAAAGTGACAATGGTCAGATTTTGAAAAAATGGCCTGGTCCTTAAGGTGAAATAGGGCCGTGTCCTTAAGGGGTTAACGACGTTTGTAAAATCAGTTTTGAATACCTTGAGGGGTGTAGTTTCCAAAATGAGGTCACTTTTACGGAGTTTTTACTCCGGGGGGGCATCAGGGGGGCTTCAAATGGGACATGGTGTAGATAAACCAGTCCAGCAAAATCGGCCTTCTAAAAACCACACGGTGCTCCTTTCCCTCTATGCCCCGCGGCGTGGCCATACAGTAGTCTACGACCATATATGGGGTGTTTCTGCAAACTACAGAATCAGGGCAATCCAAATAGTTTTTTTTTGACTGTTAACCCTTCCTTAGATACTGGAAAAAAAGGATTAAAATGGAAAATTTGCCAAAAAAAAAAATCAAAATTCTGAAATTTTAGCCCCAATTCCCACAAACTATTGTCAAACACCTAAAGGGTTAACGACGTTTGTAAAATCAGTTTTGAATACCTTGAGGGGTGTAGTCTCTAGAATGGGTGGTTTCTATTATGTAAGCCTCACAAAGTGACTTCAAACCTGAACTGGTCCCTAAAAAGTGGTTTTTGAAAATTTCTGAAAAATTTCAAGATTTGCTTCTAAACTTTTAAGCCTTGTAACGTCCCCAAAAAATAAAATGGCATTACCCAAATGATCCATACATGAAGTAGACATATGGGGAATGTAAATGAATAACTTTTTTGGCAATATTACTATGTATTATAGAAGTAGAGAAATTGAAAGTTGGAAAATTGCACATTTTTCCAAAATTTTGGTAAATTTGGTACTTATCAAAAAATCAAGGCACCAAGGTAAACCTTGGTGAAGGGAGACAATAATACATAACTTTTAATGGATGCTGATTAAAAAACCGCACACCAAGGACAATACATAACACATAAAACAATAATAGATATGCCCAAAAAGAAATGGAACAATCTCACCGTCTACAGGAGGATAGGTGGTGGATCCCACAGCAATGCCTAATGGTCGATGTCATGATATCTGTTTTGCAGGCAGGAGATCCAAAGGTGAGCAGAGGGGAGGTGTAACAGGATATCCGGAGGAGCAGTTGGAGATGACTAACCCTGGAATGCCTTGCAAGATAGGGGGGAGGGGGCTAAACCTGCCCTACCTATCTATACAGAGCACTCGCCCCGAAAGGGGCGACCCCGTCCGGATACCTGTCCCTAAATAGGGGCCTCACCCTATAAGTAGCCTCAAAAAATAATAAACAATATCAAAAAAGTGTCTCCCAGGCCCGACGTGTCACGTTTCTACACAGTCGTTCTTCAGGGGAAAAGGGGGGGGCACTAGAATCATAACAGAAGCAAAGGTAAAGATGCTGCTTCAAAATAACTCTAAAATAGAGATAGAAGCAACAAAAATGTCTGCAGTAATAGGTCAAAAGCATATAATGCTGAAAAAACAATGATAACAATTCCAATACCCAGCTAGTAGATGTGGGAAGGATAAAGACCTAAACAGACAAACGTGGGCAATCCTGGCTATCGGTCAGGTCTCTACCAGTGGGTGAGCACCGCTGGATCTACATAAGGCCAGTGGTATGCCGTGGTAATACGCTCATATTTATGGCTCCTTTACCTGTGAGTAGAACATCCCACTTCCGGAACGCCACACGTGCAGTCGGCTCCGCGATGCCCGGAAGCCGGGAAAGTCACGTGAGCCGCACTCAATCACATGGGCGGAAGTATGGGGCCGGAGTCTAGTTGCTAGGATACCGTGACGCTTCAAAAAAAGAAAGCGCCGAGGCATCCTGCAAACAAAGCAGGGTGAAGTTTTTACACACCTGGATAAGAAAAAATAAGCACATGGCATAATAGAATGTAAACACATGTTGTGCAGGCCACCTGTTTTAAAAAGTAAAGATGGAACATACCAAGAATATCGCATTATATAATAAATCAGTACAGTATGTGAAGACTAATAAAGGTGAACCAATAGATCAGGTTCATATATGTGCTCATGTATCTTTTGGGCACATATCAGATTAGCTCAGAGAAAACAACTGAAACTGAGGTGCTCGTTTAATCCTCCAGGGGAGACCGTCTTCAAATAATAAATCCAACGTGCCTCCCTCTGGAGGATCAGACGGTCTCAGTCGCCTCCCCGGCGTGGGGGCGCTACGTGTTCGATGCCAATGAAGGACAAGCGTATGACGCCACTGTGGCAGTTGTGGACATGCGAGGAGATAGGGGTATCTCTTTTGTTAGTGATGTCATTAATGTGTTCCCCTACTCTTCTACGCAGTTCCCGCTTAGTCTTCCCAATATATTCCAGACCGCATTCACAGGTACACCGGTAAATCACCCCCTTTGTCTTACAATTAATGAATTGTTTGATCGAATAGGTGCGACCAGTGTTATTACTAGTAAAGGACTTGCAGACCTGGATAAAACGACAGGCCACACAGCCGCTACAACGAAAGCAGCCCGTCAGGGTGGCCTGACGCCCCAACCAAGCACAGCCCGCTCGGGCTGGTGGAACATACTTACTATGTACCAGACTATCTCTAATGCTGCGCCCACGTCGGTATGTAATCTGTGGGCGGTCACCCAAAACTGCCTTTAACTCTGGGTCCATAGTGAGAATGTCCCAATGTTGGGAAATCACCCGGCGTATATCCTCAGATGCGCCGCTGAAGGTGGTGATAAGACGAATGTTACCAGAGTCAAGTGTAGTCGGTAATTTTGGGGTAAGAAGGGTAGACCTATCTGCCCGGGCCGCTATCTGAAAAGCGGAATGTAAGACCGCGTCAGGGTAACCTCTCTGTAGAAACCGAGTCCTCAGGTCAGCTGCCTGTTGTCTAAATTCCCTGTCGCTCGAGCAGTTCCTGCGCAGGCGCAGGTACTGACCTTTCGGGATGCCGCGCCTGAGGGGGCTTGGATGGCCACTTTCCCATCGTAAAAGGGAATTAGTAGAGGACGGTTTGCGATAAACACGGGTGTTAATTTTACCTGAGTCAGTTTTACTGATGAGTACGTCCAAAAATGGGAGGGACTGCAAGTCAAGTTCAAATGTGAACTTTAAATTTAGGGTATTGGAGTTCAGCCTTTCAACAAATCGCTCAAATGTGGATCTGTTACTATGCCAGATGACAAATACATCTTCTATGTACCGTGCCCACAAACCAATTTGGTATTTTTTTTATTTAAAAAAATGAATTTTTTGGACTATTTTACCAGTGTCATGAAGTACAATATGTGACGAAAAAAATATTCTCAAAATGGTCTGGATAAGTAAACGCATTTTAAAGTTATTCACACTTGGGGTGGATTCACATGAGCGAGTTTTCCGCACGGGTGCAATGCGTGATGTGAACGCATTGCACCCGCACTGAATCCTGACCCATTAATTTTAATGGGGCTGTGTACATGAGCGTTTTTTTTCACGCATCACTTGTGCGTTGCGTGAAAATCGCAGCATGTTCTATATTCTGCGTTTTTCACGCAGCCCTAGCTCCATAGAAGTGAATGGGGCTGCGTTAAAAACGCATTGCATCCGCAAGCAAGTACGGGTACTTTGCGTTTTTCACTGATGGTTGCTAGGAGATGTTGTTTGTAAACCTTCAGTTTTTTATCACGCGCATGAAAAACGCATCAAAATGCATTGAACCCGCGCGGAAAACACTGAACAACTGAACGCAATCGCAGGCAAAACTGAATGGCTTTGCCTGTGAAATCGCACAGTTTTCACTGAACGCATCCGCAACGCATCCGGACCTAATCCAGACACGCTCGTGTGAACCCAGCCTTAAGGTGAAAATGAGCCTGGTCCATAAGGGGTTAAACTGAGTACGTCCGATCAGCTCATTGAAACAGACAAAAAATAAGGACAAGAACAAAGAGCGATACTGATCACTGAATAAGGGCTCATTCACACGGCTGTAGTGTTCTGTGGTCCGCAAATTGTGAAACAGCAAAACAGGGATACCGGTCTGTGTGTGTTACAGATTTTGTGTACCGCACAGAGACGGCACTATGATTAAAAATCCCTATTCTTGTCTGAAATTGCGGACAAGAAAAGGACATGCTCTATCTTTTTTGCAGGGGCGCAGACAGGGGCGTAGCTAACGGCTCATGGGCCCTGGTGCAAGAGTTCATCTTGGGCCCCCTTCCCTCAGTGCTTTGTGTATCTTCTTATGCGGCACAAAGTTCTTTGGGCCCCCTCAGGCTCCTATTATACATCTGCACCGCCTATAGCTACGCCCATGGGCGCAGAACAGAACCACACCGTGTGCTGTCCGCATCTTTTGTGGCCACATTAAAATGAAAGGGTCTGCACCCGTTCCGCAAAATTGCGGAACAGATGCGGACCCATTCATACGGTCTTCTGAATGAGCACTAACTCAGTGGCTATACAAAATTTTTAATTACATGCAATTACAAAAGTATTCAGATCCAGGTGCTGGTTTGAAAACTGTAGAATATTACTCGTGACACATCCCCTTTAAGCAGGGCAGCTGTGGGTCTTCTGGGATAACCGCAGTGAGGAAGGTTTCCTCCTCTGCTGCTGTAGCACCCAAGTTAGCTTATTGCTCCAAAGCACACGCCAGAGCAGAGGAGGAACACTGACCACTGCTACCAATATAATGCTCTGCTATCTCAGCAACTGCCGCCACCTCTCTACTTTGATTGACAGGCAGGGTAAACATCATCACTAGGGATGAGCGATTAGACTTCGGATGAAACATCCGAAGTCGATTCGCATAAAACTTTGTTTTAATACTGTACGCAGCGAGCGATCCGTACAGTATTAGAATGTATTAGAAGCTCGCTCCGTACAGTATTGAAGCAAAGTTTTATGTTTCAACGAAAGTCGATTCGCTCATCCCTAATCGTCACGCGGTTTCAGAGAGAGCAGAGCCTCTAGGTGTAACGGCCAGTCAGCCAGTGTCATAGGTACAAATCTGCTGACAGATGCCCTTTAACCACTTCATTCCCGGAATGTTAATCCCCCTTCCTTAGGGTACTTTCACACTTGCGGCATGGCTATCCGGCAGGTTGTTCCTGATCCGCTATGCCGCAAGTACCCGTGTGCTGCCGCTCCATCCCCATTGACTATACGGTGCAGCACAGCAGTGCACGGCCGGACTAAAAAGTCGGACCTGCAGTACTTTTAGGCTACATGCACACGACCGTTGCCTGCCTCCGCGTCCGCTTCTTCTTGAAATTTTGCGTCCGTCAAAAAAAACGGATGACGGACCGTTTTTTTTTTACGGATCCGATTTTTATGGCAGATCCATTGTAAAAATGCCTATCCTTGTCCGCAAACGTGAAAAAAATAGGACATGGACTATTTTTTTGACGGAATGAAAACACGGATCACGGATGCGGAACAAAAACGGTTGACCATCCGCATTTTTTGACGGACCCATTGAAATGAATGGGGAAGCATCCTATCCGTGAAAAAAAACGGAACGGACACGGAAACAAACAACGGTCGTGTGCATGGGGCCTTAGTCCGCCGATCTCCGGCCATACAGTGACGTGCTGCGTCGTAACTCCGCCCCCACCCCCATTATAGTCAATGGGGACGGAACGGCAGCACGGCAGTGCACGGGTACTTGCGGCATGGCAGATCCGGATAGCAAATTCCACTATACTATTGCTAAAACTAATAAATATATATAAATATAATAAATATATATTTTTTATTTGATTTTTTATGAATGAAAAAGGGGCGGGATGTTTGTATGGGTGTGTACGTAGTCTAATTACTATTGCTAATACTAGTAACTATTGCTATATCTTTTTTATTTTTTATTAGATTTTTTTATTTATTTTTACCTTTTTTTTTTAAAGTGAACTAACCCCTTTCTGCCACAGTCAAGGCAGGAAGAGGTTAATTTCCAGCCTGCAGGCTGACATTTCATTTTAAAGCCAGCAGGTGGCGCTCTTACATAAGAAAAAGCGCTCCCTGCCGACTTTCAGCTTCTTCAGTGTAATACACACTTGTAGCAGAGTGCTACAAGCGTGTATTACAGCCGGACCGCTGCAGCTGACTACGGCACATCTGTCTGTGACTGCAGCTGTCTAATGACAGCACAGTCACATTGATCTGCGGCGGCACGGGCCACCAGCAGATCGCGATGTAACCGGACGCTTTTATACGTCAGGTTACAGATAAGGGCCTACCACCGCGACGTAGAAAGTCGTGCGGCGGTAGGCAAGTGGTTAAAGCACATGCAGTTTCTAACTTGTGCCTCACTTCAGCAACCCCATATGCCTGACATTACTAACACAGAGACTGTATTCACATGTTGTGACGCGATTCAGCTGAAAACATCGCCAACGTATTAAATGACTCCAGCTAAAATACCTTCATTTGTAATGAATGTGCAGAGAATTGCCATTTCACTGTACAATGGTACATCCGTAAAAAATGAAAGTGCTTTCAGCTGCAGCCATTTGAAACTGCGCTTGAACTCTATGCGG
>JAKVIS010005279.1:0-12290 GCA_033119425.1 Bufotes viridis | reverse complement strand
ATAACATATCACACACTGTATATGTATAATATTATCCTTTATATAAGGAGTGTATGATGTATATTATGTATAACACAATGTGTATATATATTATCAGGTATATAAGGTGTGTATGATGTAGTATGAGGTATATAATATAAAACACTGTATATGTATAATATTATCACTTATATAAGGAGTGTATGATGTATGAGGTATATAGCATATCACACACTGTATATGTATAATATTATCCTTTATATAAGGAGTGTATGATGTATATTATGTATAACACAATGTATATATATATATTATCAGGTATATAAGGTGTGTATGATGTAGTATGAGGTATATAATATAAAAGACACTATAGATGTATAATATTATCACTTATATAAGGAGTGTATGATGTATGAGGTAATTAAATCATAACACACTGTATATGTATAATATTATAATTTATATAAGGAGTGTATGATTTATATAATATATAACACAATGTATATATATAATATCAAGTATATAAGGTGTGTATGATATAATATGAGGTATATAATATAAAAGACACTGTAGATGTATAATATTATCACTTATATAAGGAGTGTATGATGTATGAGGTAATTAACATATAACACACTGTATATGTATAATAGTATAATTTATATAAGGCGTGTATGATGTCGTATGATTTATATAATATATAACACAATGTATATATATAATATCAGGTATATAAGGTGTGTATGATGTAGTGTGAGGTATATAATATAAAACACACTGTAGATGTATAATATTATCACTTATATAAGGAGTGTATGATGTATGAGGTACATAACATATCACACACTGTATAAGTATAATAATATCATTTATATAAGGAGTGTATGATGTAGTATGATGTATATCATGAATAACACAATGTATATATATAATGTCAGTTATATAAGGTGTGCATGATGTAGTATGAGGTATATAATATAAAACACACTGTATAAAAGACACTGTAGATGTATAATATTATCACTTATATAAGGAGAGTATGATGTATGAGGTAATTAACATATAACACACTGTATATGTATAATATTATAATTTATATAAGGAGTGTATGATGTAGTATAATGTATATCATGTATAACACACTGTATATATATAATATCAGGTATATAAGGTGTGTAAGATGTGGTATTAAGTACATAATATATAACAAACGGTATATGTATAATATTAAAATTTATATAAGGAGTTTATGATGTAATATGATGTATATAATGTATAACACACTGTATATATATAATGTCAGTTATATAAGGTGTGCATGATGTAGTATGAGGTATATAATATAAAACACACTGTATATGTATAATATTATCCTTTATATAAGGAGTGTATGATGTATATTATGTATAACACAATGTATATATATATTATCAGGTATATAAGGTGTGTATGATATAATATGAGGTATATAATATAAAAGACACTGTAGATGTATAATATTATCACTTATATAAGGAGTGTATGATGTATGAGGTAATTAACATATAACACACTGTATATGTATAATAGTATAATTTATATAAGGCGTTTATGATGTCGTATGATTTATATAATATATAACACAATGTTTATATATAATATCAGGTATATAAGGTGTGTATGATGTAGTGTGAAGTATATAATATAAAACACACTGTAGATGTTTATTATTATCACTTATATAAGGAGTGTATGACGTATGAGGTACATAACATATCACACACTGTATATTTATAAATATTATCATTTATATAAGGAGTGTATGATGTAGTATGATGTATATCATGTATAACACACTGCATATATATAATGTCAGTTATATAAGGTGTGCATGATGTAGTATGAGGTATATAATATAAAACACACAGTATAAAAGACACTGTAGATGTATAATATTATCACTTATAAAAGGAGTGTATGATGTATGAGGTAATTAACATATAACACACTGTATATGTATAATATTATAATTCATATAAGGAGTGTATGATGTAGTATGATGTATATCATGTATAACACACTGTATATATATAATGTCAGTTATATAAGGTGTGCATGATGTAGTATGAGGTATATAATATAAAACACACTGTAGATGTATAATATTATCACTTATATAAGGAGTGTATGATGTATGAGGTATATAACATATCACACACTGTATATGTATAATATTATCCTTTATATAAGGAGTGTATGATGTATATTATGTATAACACAATGTATATATATATTATCAGGTATATAAGGTGTGTATGATGTAGTATGAGGTATATAATATAAAAGAAACTATAGATGTATAATATTATCACTTATATAAGGAGTGTATGATGTATGAGGTAATTAACTCATAACACACTGTATATGTATAATATTATCATTTCTATAAGGAGTGTATGATGTATATTATGTATAACACAATGTATATATATATTATCAGGTATATAAGGTGTGTATGATGTAGTATGAGGTATATAATATAAAAGACAATATAGATGTATAATATTATCACTTATATAAGGAGTGTATGGTGTATGAGGTATATAACATATCACACACTGTATATGTATAATATTATCCTTTATATAAGGAGTGTATGATGTATATTATGTATAACACAATGTATATATATATTATCAGGTATATAAGGTGTGTATGATGTAGTATGAGGTATATAATATAAAAGACACTGTAGATGTATAATATTATCACTTATATAAGGAGTGTATGATGTATGAGGTAATTAACTCATAACACACTGTATATGTATAATATTATAATTTATATAAGGAGTGTATGATTTATATAATATATAACACAATGTATATATATAATATCAGGTATATAAGGTGTGTATGATATAATATGAGGTATATAATATAAAAGACACTGTAGATGAATAATATTATCACTTATATAAGGAGTGTATGATGTATGAGGTAATTAACATATAACACACTGTATATGTATAATAGTATAATTTATATAAGGCGTTGAAGATGTCGTATGATTTATATAATATATAACACAATGTATATATATAATATCAGGTATATAAGGTGTGTATGATGTAGTGTGAGGTATATAATATAAAACACACTGTAGATGTATAATATTATCACTTATATAAGGAGTGTATGATGTATGAGGTACATAATATATCACACACTGCATATGTATAAATATTATCATTTATATAAGGAGTGTATGATGTAGTATGATGTATATCATGTATAACACACTGTATATATATAATGTCAGTTATATAAGGTGTGCATGATGTAGTATGAGGTATATAATATAAAACACACTGTAGATGTATAATATTATCACTTATATAAGGAGTGTATGATGTATGAGGTATATAACATATCACACACTGTATATGTATAATATTATCCTTTATATAAGGAGTGTATGATGTATATTATGTATAACACAATGTGTATATATATTATCAGGTATATAAGGTGTGTATGATGTAGTATGAGGTATATAATATAAAACACTGTATATGTATAATATTATCACTTATATAAGGAGTGTATGATGTATGAGGTATATAGCATATCACACACTGTATATGTATAATATTATCCTTTATATAAGGAGTGTATGATGTATATTATGTATAACACAATGTATATATATATATTATCAGGTATATAAGGTGTGTATGATGTAGTATGAGGTATATAATATAAAAGACACTATAGATGTATAATATTATCACTTATATAAGGAGTGTATGATGTATGAGGTAATTAACTCATAACACACTGTATATGTATAATATTATCCTTTATATAAGGAGTGTATGATTTATATAATATATAACACAATGTATATATATAACATCAAGTATATAAGGTGTGTATGATATAATATGAGGTATATAATATAAAAGACACTGTAGATGTAAATTTTATCACTTATATAAGGAGTGTATGATGTATGAGGTAATTAACATATAACACACTGTATATGTATAATAGTATAATTTATATAAGGCGTGTATGATGTCGTATGATTTATATAATATATAACACAATGCATATATATAATATCAGGTATATAAGGTGTGTATGATGTAGTGTGAGGTATATAATATAAAACACACTGTAGATGTATAATATTATCACTTATATAAGGAGTGTATGATGTATGAGGTACATAACATATCACACACTGTATATGTATAATATTATCATTTATATAAGGAGTGTATGATGTAGTATGATGTATATCATGAATAACACACTGTATATATATAATGTCAGTTATATAAGGTGTGCATGATGTAGTATGAGGTATATAATATAAAACACACTGTATAAAAGACACTGTAGATGTATAATATTATCACTTATATAAGGAGTGTATGATGTATGAGGTAATTAACATATAACACACTGTATATGTATAATATTATAATTTATATAAGGAGTGTATGATGTAGTATGATGTATATCATGTATAACACACTGTATATATATAATATCAGGTATATAAGGTGTGTATGATGTGGTATGAAGTACATAATATATAACAAACGGTATATGTATAATATTAACATTTATATAAGGAGTTTATGATGTAATATGATGTATATAATGTATAACACACTGTATATATATAATGTCAGTTATATAAGGTGTGCATGATGTAGTATGAGGTATATAATATAAAACACACTGTATATGTATAATATTATCCTTTATATAAGGAGTGTATGATGTATATTATGTATAACACAATGTATATATATATTATCAGGTATATAAGGTGTGTATGATGTAGTATGAGGTATATAATATAAAAGACACTGTAGATGTATAATATTATCACTTATATAAGGAGTGTATGATGTATGAGGTAATTAACATATAACACACTGTATATGTATAATATTATCATTTATATAAGGAGTGTATGATGTATATTATGTATAACACAATGTATATATATATTATCAGGTATATAAGGTGTGTATGATGTAGTATGAGGTATATAATATAAAAGACAATATAGATGTATAATATTATCACTTATATAAGGAGTGTATGATGTATGAGGTATATAACATATCACACACTGTATATGTATAATATTATCCTTTATATAAGGAGTGTATGATGTATATTATGTATAACACAATGTATATATATATTATCAGGTATATAAGGTGTGTATGATGTAGTATGAGGTATATAATATAAAAGACACTGTAGATGTATAATATTATCACTTATATAAGGAGTGTATGATGTATGAGGTAATTAACTCATAACACACTGTATATGTATAATATTATAATTTATATAAGGAGTGTATGATTTATATAATATATAACACAATGTATATATATAATATCAGGTATATAAGGTGTGTATGATATAATATGAGGTATATAATATAAAAGACACTGTAGATGTATAATATTATCACTTATATAAGGAGTGTATGATGTATGAGGTAATTAACATATAACACACTGTATATGTATAATAGTATAATTTATATAAGGCGTGTATGATGTCGTATGATTTATATAATATATAACACAATGTATATATATAATATCAGGTATATAAGGTGTGTATGATGTAGTGTGAGGTATATAATATAAAACACACTGTAGATGTATAATATTATCACTTATATAAGGAGTGTATGATGTATGAGGTACATAACATATCACACACTGTATATGTATAAATATTATCATTTATATAAGGAGTGTATGATGTAGTATGATGTATATCATGTATAACACACTGTATATATATAATGTCAGTTATATAAGGTGTGCATGATGTAGTATGAGGTATATAATATAAAACACACTGTAGATGTATAATATTATCACTTATATAAGGAGTGTATGATGTATGAGGTATATAACATATCACACACTGTATATGTATAATATTATCCTTTATATAAGGAGTGTATGATGTATATTATGTATAACACAATGTGTATATATATTATCAGGTATATAAGGTGTGTATGATGTAGTATGAGGTATATAATATAAAACACTGTATATGTATAATATTATCACTTATATAAGGAGTGTATGATGTATGAGGTATATAGCATATCACACACTGTATATGTATAATATTATCCTTTATATAAGGAGTGTATGATGTATATTATGTATAACACAATGTATATATATATATTATCAGGTATATAAGGTGTGTATGATGTAGTATGAGGTATATAATATAAAAGACACTATAGATGTATAATATTATCACTTATATAAGGAGTGTATGATGTATGAGGTAATTAACTCATAACACACTGTATATGTATAATATTATCCTTTATATAAGGAGTGTATGATTTATATAATATATAACACAATGTATATATATAATATCAAGTATATAAGGTGTGTATGATATAATATGAGGTATATAATATAAAAGACACTGTAGATGTATAATATTATCACTTATATAAGGAGTGTATGATGTATGAGGTAATTAACATATAACACACTGTATATGTATAATAGTATAATTTATATAAGGCGTGTATGATGTCGTATGATTTATATAATATATAACACAATGCATATATATAATATCAGGTATATAAGGTGTGTATGATGTAGTGTGAGGTATATAATATAAAACACACTGTAGATGTATAATATTATCACTTATATAAGGAGTGTATGATGTATGAGGTACATAACATATCACACACTGTATATGTATAATATTATCATTTATATAAGGAGTGTATGATGTAGTATGATGTATATCATGAATAACACACTGTATATATATAATGTCAGTTATATAAGGTGTGCATGATGTAGTATGAGGTATATAATATAAAACACACTGTATAAAAGACACTGTAGATGTATAATATTATCACTTATATAAGGAGTGTATGATGTATGAGGTAATTAACATATAACACACTGTATATGTATAATATTATAATTTATATAAGGAGTGTATGATGTAGTATGATGTATATCATGTATAACACACTGTATATATATAATATCAGGTATATAAGGTGTGTATGATGTGGTATGAAGTACATAATATATAACAAACGGTATATGTATAATATTAACATTTATATAAGGAGTTTATGATGTAATATGATGTATATAATGTATAACACACTGTATATATATATATATATATATGTCAGTTATATAAGGTGTGCATGATATAGTATGAGGTATATAATATAAAACACACTGTATATGTATAATATTATCCTTTATATAAGGAGTGTATGATGTATATTATGTATAACACAATGTATATATATATTATCAGGTATATAAGGTGTGAATGATGTAGTATGAGGTATATAATATAAAAGACAATGTAGATGTATAATATTGTCACTTATATAAGGAGTGTATGATGTATGAGGTAATTAACTTATAAAACACTGTATATGTATAATAGTATAATTTATATAAGGCGTGTATGATGTCGTATGATTTATATAATATATAACACAATGTGTATATATATAATATCAGGTATATAAGGTGTGTATGATGTAGTATGAGGTATATAATATAAAACACACTGTAGATGTATAATATTATCATTTATATAAGGAGTGTATGATGTAGTATGATGTATATAATGTATAACACACTGTATATATATAATATCAGGTATATAAGGTGTGTATGATGTGGTATGAGGTATATAATATAAAACAAACTGGATATGTATAATATTATTATTTATATAAGGAGGTTATGATGTAGTATGATGTATATAAGGTATGTATGATGTAGTATGAGGTATATAATATAAAAGACACTGTATATGTATAATATTATCACTTATATAAGGAGTGTATGATGTATGAGGTAATTAACATATAACACACTGTATATGTATAATATTATAAATTATATATGGAGTGTATGATGTAGTATGATTTATATAATGTATAACACAATGTATATGTATATATAGATAATATCAGGTATATAAGGTGTGTATGATGTAGTATGAAGTATATAATATAAAAGACACTGTAGATGTATAATATTATCACTTATATAAGGAGTGTATGATGTATGAGGTAATTAACTTATAACACACTGTATATGTATAATATTATAATTTATATAAGGAGTGTATGATTTATATAATATATAACACAATGTATATATATATATAATATCAGGTATATAAGGTGTGTATGATGTAGTATGAGGTATATAATATAAAACACACTGTAGATGTATAATATTATCACTTATATAAGGAGTGTATGATGTATGAGGTATATAACATATCACACACTGTATATGTATAATATTATCATTTATATAAGGAGTGTATGATGTAGTATGATGTATATCATGTATAACACACTGTATATATATATATTGTCAGTTATATAAGGTGTGCATGATGTAGTATGAGGTATATAATATAAAACACACTGTATAAAAGACACTGTAGATGTATAATATTATCACTTATATAAGGAGTGTATGATGTATGAGGTAATTAACATATAACACACTGTATATGTATAATATTATAATTTATATAAGGAGTGTATGATGTAGTATGATGTATATCATGTATAACACACTGTATATATATAATATCAGGTATATAAGGTGTGTATGATGTGGTATGAAGTACATAATATATAACAAACGGTATATGTATAATATTAACATTTATATAAGGAGTGTATGATGTAATATGATGTATATAATGTATAACACACTGTATATATATAATGTCAGTTATATAAGGTGTGCATGATGTAGTATGAGGTATATAATATAAAACACACTGTAGATGTATAATATTATCACTTATATAAGGAGTGTATGATGTATGAGGTATATAACATATCACACACTGTATATGTATAATATTATCCTTTATATAAGGAGTATATGATGTATATTATGTATAACACAATGTATATATATATTATCAGGTATATAAGGTGTGTATGATGTAGTATGAGGTATATAATATAAAACACACTGTATATGTATAATATTATCACTTATATAAGGAGTGTATGATGTATGAGGTATATAACATATCACACACTGTATATGTATAATATTATCCTTTCTATAAGGAGTGTATGATGTATATTATGTATAACACAATGTATATATATATTATCAGGTATATAAGGTGTGTATGATGTAGTATGAGGTATATAATATAAAAGACAATATAGATGTATAATAGTATCACTTATATAAGGAGTGTATGATGTATGAGGTATATAACATATCACACACTGTATATGTATAATATTATCCTTTATATAAGGAGTGTATGATGTAGTATGATGTATATCATGTATAACACACTGTATATAAATAATATCAGGTATATAAGGTGTGTATGATGTGGAATGAAGTACATAATATATAACAAACGGTATAAGTATAATATTAACATTTATATAAGGAGTGTATGATGTAGTATGATGTATATAATGTATAACACACTGTATATATATAATATCAGGTATATAAGGTGTGTATGATGTAGTATGAGGTATATAATATACAACAAACTGGATATGTATAATATTATTATTTATATAAGGAGGTTATGATGTAGAATGATGTATATAAGGTATGTATGATGTAGTATGAGGTATATAATATAAAAGACACTGTAGATGTATAATATTATCACTTATATAAGGAGTGTATGATGTATCAGGTAATGAACATATCACACACTGTATATGTATAATATTATCCTTTATATAAGGAGTGTATGATGTATATTATGTATAACACAATGTATATATATATATATATATATATATTATCAGGTATATAAGGTGTGTATGATGTAGTATGAGGTATATAAAATAAAACACACTGTAGATGTATAATATTATCACTTATATAAGGAGTGTATGATGTATGAGGTATATAACATATCACACACTGTATATGTATAATATTATCATTTATATAAGGAGTGTATCATGTAGTATATCTATATAATGTATAACACACTGTATATATATAATATCAGGTATATAAGGTGAGTATGGTGTGGTATGAGGTACATAATATACAACAAACTGGATATGTATAATATTATTATTTATATAAGGAGGTTATGATGTAGTATGATGTATATAAGGTATGTATGATGTAGTATGAGGTATATAATATAAAACACACTGTAGATGTATAATATTATCACTTATATAAGGAGTGTATGATGTATGAGGTATATAACATATCACACACTGTATACGTATAATATTATCCTTTATATAAGGAGTGTATGATGTATATTATGTATAACACAATGTATATATATATTATCAGGTATATAAGGTGTGTATGATGTAGTATGAGGTATATAATATAAAAGACAATGTAGATGTATAATATTATCACTTATATAAGGAGTGTATGATGTATGAGGTACATAACATATCACACACTGTATATGTATAAATATTATCATTTATATAAGGAGTGTATGATGTAGTATGATGTATATCATGTATAACACACTGTATATATATAATGTCAGTTATATAAGGTGTGCATGATGTAGTATGAGGTATATAATATAAAACACACTGTAGATGTATAATATTATCACTTATATAAGGAGTGTATGATGTATGAGGTACATAACATATCACACACTTTATATGTATAATATTATCCTTTATATAAGGAGTGTATGATGTATATTATGTATAACACAATGTGTATATATATTATCAGGTATATAAGGTGTGTATGATGTAGTATGAGGTATATAATATAAAACACTGTATATGTATAATATTATCACTTATATAAGGAGTGTATGATGTATGAGATATATAGCATATCACACAATGTATATGTATAATATTATCCTTTATATAAGGAGTGTATGATGTATATTATGTATAACACAATGTATATATATATTATCAGGTATATAAGGTGTGTATGATGTAGTATGAGGTATATAATATAAAAGACACTATAGATGTATAATATTATCACTTATAGAAGGAGTGTATGATGTATGAGGTAATTAAATCATAACACACTGTATATGTATAATATTATAATTTATATAAGGAGTGTATGATTTATATAATATATAACACAATGTATATATATAATATCAAGTATATAAGGTGTGTATGATATAATATGAGGTATATAATATAAAAGACACTGTAGATGTATAATATTATCACTTATATAAGGAGTGTATAATGTATGAGGTAATTAACATATAACACACTGTATATGTATAATAGTATAATTTATATAAGGCGTGTATGATGTCGTATGATTTATATAATATATAACACAATGTATATATATAATATCAGGTATATAAGGTGTGTATGATGTAGTATGAGGTATATAATATAAAACACACTGTAGATGTATAATATTATCACATATATAAGGAGTGTATGTTGTATGAGGTATATAACATATCACACACTGTATATGTATAATATTATCATTTATATAAGGATTGTATGATATAGTATGATGTATATCATGTATAACACACTGTATATAAATATTGTCAGTTATATAAGGTGTGCATGATGTAGTATGAGGTATATAATATAAAACACACTGTAGATGTATAATATTATCACTTATATAAGGAGTGTATGATGTATGAGGTATATAACATATCACACACTGTATATGTATAATATTATCCTTTATATAAGGAGTATATGATGCATATTATGTATAACACAATGTGTATATATATTATCAGGTATATAGGGTGTGTATGATGTAGTATGAGGTATATAATATAAAACACACTGTATATGTATAATATTATCACTTATATAAGGAGTGTATGATGTATGAGGTATATAACATATCACACACTGTATATGTATAATATTATCCTTTCTATAAGGAGTGTATGATGTATATTATGTATAACACAATGTATATATATATTATCAGGTATATATGGTGTGTATGATGTAGTATGAGGTATATAATATAAAGACAATATAGATGTATAATAGTATCACTTATATAAGAGTGTATGATGTATGAGAGTATATAACATATCACACACTGTATATGTATAATATTATCCTTTATATAAGGAGTGTATGATGTAGTATGATGTATATCATGTATAACACACTGTATATAAATAATATCAGGTATATAAGGTGTGTATGATGTGGAATGAAGTACATAATATATAACAAACGGTATAAGTATAATATTAACATTTATATAA